>PVKZ01005447.1:0-53246 GCA_004027375.1 Macroglossus sobrinus | reverse complement strand
GGTTGACAGCAAAGAGCCAGTTCAAAAATGTCAATATGAAGAGGCAACTGTGGACCTTAAGAAAGAAAATACCTGATAAGAAGGGCTCCTGGTGTCTAACTGGGACCAAATAATTAAAAAACAAACAAACAGAGCCTAGCAGCCTGTTTTAAACAGGTGCCTCTCATATCCTACTTCAGGATATGAGAAGCCTGCGCCAAGTTTCCTATGCTCCCACTGAACTGCCTGCCTGCACTGTGTTCCTGCCATCTGAGCCAGCCTTATGAAGCAGTTCTTGGAATTATATTTCAACCAATAGCACTGAGGGTTTTCCTATCCAGTCATCAGAGCTGTGGAGCTAGAGCCTCATGTTCACCAACCAATCAGGAGGGTTCCATTCTGACCAATGGGGATAGTGCCTTTAGGACCAATCAGACTGTGAGAACTTGGAGCCCTTATTTGCATTAGGACAGACCAATCAGAGACCAGAGGCAGGGACTTCTCTATTTCTATGTCAGCTCCCCTGTGGCTCAGGGAGAGCACTTTTCTTTTCCAGGGAGAGGTTTGCACTGAAACACCAAAGCAGAGCAAACACTGTAGAGGACCTCACAGCCCTGTTGCTTCATAATTGAGCTGTTTGCATTGAATAAGTTTCCTTCTTCACCGCACCTCAAATTAGGGATTCCTGTAGGCATTGAATTGGCACCAACAACCAAAGAAAACTGAGCTGCTCCTTTCTTGCCACACACACTTATTCTCTCACCTAACAAGTTAATAAACAATCAGCTAGTTGAACCAGTAAGCAGCAATGAAATGAAGTGGTACCTTATTCCCAGGATTTGGTCAGTCTTTTTTGGTCCTTTGCCAGTGTATGCTCTCAACTGCTGACTCAGAACAAACCTTTGCTCCTGAATGTTCTTTATCAGAGTGGCGAAGGGAGTCAGGGTGACTTCATGACATACATGAAATGGTCCAGTATATTCGGGAAACTAATATCAGGGATACTAATGCTGTTGTTTTCCAGTGTTTGGTGGCAGGCAGGAAAAAGCCATGCTGGCTTGTCTTCTCTTTGAGTGTGGCAGCTTAATGGTCTTGTAAATGTATTTACAGGTTTAAAGTTACATTTTTCATACAAAATGCTCTTTTTCCTCTGTCCCGCTTATCACAGCCAATAATTCAAGGTGATAGAATACATCACATCACCTTGAATTTACAGATCAGATCACCCTGCATTTATAAATTACACTTATCATGATATCCCTGGGATAAATTTGTAGCAATGGAATTTTTAAATAAAAGTCAATTTGGATAGTTAGTGCCAAATTGTTCTCCTGAAAAAGGCTGTTTTATGTGTTTTATTTCTGTAAATTTTAAATTGCACAATATAAAAACTCATGTGAGTCTCCCTAAATTTTAACTTTTTGAAGGAAATAAGACTGTTTCAAAATCAGCAGGTGGAGTGAATCATACACTATGGTTACAGTGCTGTTTTGTGGAGAAAGCAGAAAAGGGACACAACTCTTCATCCTTGACCTAAAACCACACACAGAAGCTCTTCAAATGAATCTTGGTGACTCTTGGCTGCTGTTTAAACATTTACCATCATTATAATTTAAAATTGTTTTAAAAATGTTATCGAGTGACAAAGTCATCCATTCATTTATTACTTTTACTGATGAAAAACACACTTAAAAATCCAATAACTTTGGAAAAGATTTAGAAGGGATAAAACAAAACAAATAAGGCCAAACAATCGCTGTAATATATCATGCTGTTTTATGACTATTTACACTAAGGAGATGTTTGAGGTGACACTAAGAAAACAAAATTATTTTTAACCTGGGTATACAAGTAGGTTTGAAGAAGTCATCAGGCAAAGAAAACAGGAAAGTGCTGATATCTTGACCACAAGCTCCTTGCCAGTGACAATGCACTGCTAGGCAGGGATGATGGTGAGTTTTTGCATTGTAAGAATGTAACTCCCTTTTTATATTTATTCATGTAAGAATTATTGAATTATACAGCTGATGAGTGATGCAAAATCTTCATAAGGATAAATTTCAACAGAGAAGCCAGAGGGATTGTGAGCTGAACTCACTGTTAGGTAAGGTGGCAATTGCTGGAAGAAAAAAATCTACACTTTTTCTTCCTCATTAAAAAGGATCCCTAAAATGTAATTATACATCACATATAATAAAAATGTAATTGTACATTACATATAATACTGGATTCCAGGTCTAAGAATTCTCCCATATACCCCTTTCTTTCTATGGAGATAGAAACCAAAATTCAAAAGAGTGTCAAAATTCATTTTCACAGGAAAGATACAGATGGTGACATTCATCCTGTCCATATGTGATCACATGGGGTCACCAAAAATCTATGACAAGATGAGTCCCAGACTGTGGTTGGACAAATGTAGTTTCTTTCTTCTGAGAAAGAATTCTGATGACTTCCCAGGTTGCTCCTACTTGGGGAGATAAAATGGAGAAAAAGCTGATGAGAAATTAACACCTCAGAAATTAACTAAAAGGTCTAGTGTGGCTGGAGCTGACAAGCTGGACTTTCTGTAAGGGACAAAGCTGAGCAAAGAGATCCTTCTATCTGACTCTTCAGCTTCCTCTGCCATCATAGATGGTCTTTTTTTTTTTTTTAATTTAATCTTTTCACAAACATTTGCAGTGTGTTCACTGTGTGCCAGGTGGCATTCTAAGCACTTAACCTCTATGACCTCATTTAATTCTCATGATGAGATAGATACTATTCTTATATCCATTTAACAGATGAGGCACAGAGATTTTAAGTGACTTTTGCAAGGTCACACAGCCTGGAAGTGGTGGAGTTGGGGTTTAAACCCAGGAACTTTGGCTTCATTTAAACACAACAGTGATGGATCACTTAAATGCCAGAGAGGATTAATGAAGATTTTAAGGCTGAAGTGTGTCTTTTAGAATGTAATATGCTGTTCAAAGATAAGAGATTATAATTATCTTCAAGGTTATTTATATAGTTGACTCTTGATCATTTGTAGTGAATAAAAAGGAATATTGACATAGTTCAGAGTAGAACAAAATGTTCTGTGTACATTATTTTGATCCTCAACCAATCACAAATTCCAGTGATGAGTGAATCGAGGCTCAGAGAGGGTTAGCTATTTGCTCAGCATCTACCAGGAAGAGCCGAGATTTGAATTCAGATCTGGTGACCCCCAGAATCCATGCTATGAATTCTACTAGGCGAAATGTTTTTGGTGACCACATGTGTTGGGATTAGTTTATTTACACAGTTCAGGTGGACATATCCTTTGTTCACAAGTGATTTTGGTCAAGTGGTGACCAGTGGCATATACTGTAAAAACAGAGTAATGTTAGGACACAATCAGTAGCCACTAAATAGAATTGTCCTTGGTGTAAAACTACATGTCCTATGAACAGCTGGTCCCAAAAGTTGTTGATCTGAAGTGACAAGCAACTCTGGTAACAAACAAGGAAAGTTGTCAACTTTTGGGGAGAAATAGACCTAAGTTCAAATTCCTCTAAACAGTTGAATAGCTTTGAGCAAACCATTTGATCTTTTCCAGTTTGTTTTCTCATCCTTAAACACAAAATTTAGACACTCAATAAATTAACTGCACAATTTCCATGAGCCAGAATTTACTCTAGGCAAAAGGATATAGTGGCAAAACAATAAACCTTACAGAGGGTGGAGAATGACCTAAAGTGAACACTTTGATGTTTTAATATAAATATCAATGAGACAAATTATGCAAAAAATTAAAATACAATATAGTGATAGAGGATGAGTGAGACTATCATAGAATGAGTGGTTAGAGAAAACCTTTCTGAGGAAGTGACATTTCAGCTAATGTGTGAACATTAATGAGACAACCTGGCAAGATGAGAGGAAAGGACTGGAGGAAACAGCTGGTGCAAAGGCTCTGAGACAGGGATAAGCCTGAGAACTTTGAGGAACTGAAAATTTGCCACCATAATTGATTAGGAGTGTTGAGTCAGATTTAAGTGATGGTAAGGAAGTTCAATTGGATTCTAAATGAGATGAGAAGCCAAAGTTTTAAGTGGGTAAGTAAAGTAACTTGATTTGCAAAGCACTCTTGGTGCTTTGTAGAGAATGGGAAAGGGAAAGGAGGGAGGAAAGGAGAGAAAGAGAAAGGGAAGAGAGAGGGAGAAAGGGAGAGAGAGAGAAAGAATAGCTAGCTCTTATGGTTTTGGTTTCAAAAACCAGAAACTTCACCTGCACAATGCAAGAACCTAATTCAATTTCTCTTTTCATTCAGAGCAAGGAACCAGGAAGTTCCTGGTAGCATGAGATGCTGGGCTCAGACAAGTACAGGGCATTGCAGAGAAGGTGGTCTTACCACTTTGGTGTGGATGGTAGAGGGAGAGACCTCAGTGCTTTCAATTTCAACCTCTTTCTGCATCTTACTAAACCATTTCTTATATTCCATTCGCACCTGGAAGTTTGAGAAATGTAGAAACTTGTGTTACATCCAGAGCTTGGTTCAAAAGAAAGAACCCTAAAATAAGAGACTAAAGATATAAATGCCACTCCCTGCTTTCTACAGCTTTATATTTATTTGTTTGTACTCTATATAAGGCAATAATGATGATGATGGTGATGATGATGATGTTGATGATGATGATGATGATGATGATGTTGATGACGGTGATGATGGTGACAATGATAATGAGGGTAATGATGAAAATAATGAAGGTGGTGATGATGATGAAGGTGGTGATGATGACAAAGATAGTGATAATAAAAGTGATCATGGTCATGGTGATGATAATATTGATAATAAAAGTGATGATGGTGGTGGTGGTGATGATAATGGTAGTGATGATAGTGATGCTGGAGATGATGATGATGGTGATGATGGTGAAGATGGTGATGATGGCAATGACAGTAAAGATGATGGTGGTGGTAATGACTATGATGATGAAGTTCACCATTTATTAAAAACTAGCTATGTTCAACACATTTTATATATATCATTTAAAGGTAAAGAAATTGATGTTCTTAGAGATATATTGACTTGTCTAAGTTAACACAGCCAGCATTCAAAATCTTGTCATTCTAACTCCAGGGCCTTGACACTAAACCACCCACTGAATCCCATGAATTGCCTTCCTTTAACCTCCTTAATATGTTATTAAAAAAAAAACACATTTGAATATTTAATACTCAACATTAATTCACCAAGAAATTTAAGTTGTATTTTACTTCTTCTGTTTGAGAGGAGTACCAAGCATTAAGGAGGCATTAATAGACAAAAGAGAAATTAATGAAGTGTTAGGATGGTCTTTTGCCACCTGCATTTTAATTGCTGGTAGTTCTACTCACTAGCAAAATTAAAAATGTTTCCAATTTTCTATAAAGAATACGTTGTAATAATGACCTTCACTGAGAACTTCGTGGGTGCCAAGGGCTGCGCTAGAAGATTTTAATTCTCAACCCTGTGAGGTAAGTACTGCCACATCTTTGGATGAGAAAATTGAGACTCAGAGAGGGAAGCAGCCTGCCCAAGGTCACAAAGCAACCCACTCAGTGGGAAAAGTGAGATTAGTGCTAAAGTCTTTCTGAGTTTGTGGTAGGTTTTGCTAAATATTCCAACCCCCACCCCCTCCATGTAGTACACCTCACTACAGAAGGATTATTTATCCTCTCTTTGGAGAATTCAGGTTTGGCCATTTGACTTGCTTTGGCCAATGAAAATGAGCTAAGCTACATTATGCCATGATCACCTTTCCCTTTGTCACAAGAATACCAATGTTCTAGGGAGGGGCTGCCCCTTCAGCCTACATCTCAAAATGGAGACAATGTAACTTATGAGCAATAAATAAATCTTTATTATTGTAAGCCACTGAAATGAGAAGAAAAGTGGACATTTATTACTGCAGCATAATCTACTTTATCCTGACATGCTATGAACTGAATTGTGTCTCCACATCCAATAAAAAATATATATATATATTAAATCTCTAACCCCCAGTGTAACTGTATTTGAAAATATGACCTTTATGGAAGTACTAAGGTTAAATGAGGTAATAAGGGTGGAGCACTAATTCAATAGATTTAGGGTCCTTATAAGAAGAAACATGAAAGTTCTCTCTTATTCTCTCTCTCATGTGAGGACACAGTAAGGAAGAGAGCCCTCACCAGAAACCAATCACAAAAGCACCCTGGTCTCAGAATTCCAGCCTCCAGAATTGCAAGATAAACTTCTATTGTCTAAACCACACAGCCTCTGTTACTTTGTTATGGCAACCCAAGCAAATGAATGCATGCCCTTAAGAGATATGATCAAATGCTAAATGGAAGAATGCTAATAAAACCCAGACCAGGTGGCAAACCCAAGTGGCACTTAAACCTTCTTCCCAGAATCAGGGCATCTTCAAAATACAAAAGATCAGAGAAGGATGAGAAATTAACAACCATTCAATAAGGTTTGGAGACAAAATGATTAGTTTTACCTGGCGATTAAGGAGACAGTGTACCACAAAGAACAAAACTCTCTGAAGGACATTGATGATGGTGAACATATAGGCAATGATTAATCCAATTGTCTTCCCAACTTCATTAACCATAAAAAATCCAAGTCCCCAAGAACAGCCCAGGGTAAACAGCTGAGCAATGGCTTTAAATGTCATGACTCTGGAAAGGAAAAAGAAGTAATACTACCATTTATCAGGGACCCCCTGCTTATTAAGCACTGTGCTCAATGCTTTGCACACATCACATAGTCAAAACTTGATAAAAACCTCATGTTTTTATGTGGCTTCCACAAAGTTACATAGCCTGAGGATGGGGTAGAATCCATTTATTTTTTTAATCTCTGCCTCTGAGAATAACACTTTATCCTACTCTTAGAAACGATTTACCTGTAAAGTATTTTTCATGGACTTATTAAAAGATCTTGGGGAAGTTTCTTCTAGAAATTTGTATTGAAAAATGTGGCTGATGATATGATGGCTTCAGAACATAACACAGTGTTGAATTTCTTCAAACAAAAACTGTATCTGGAGTGAGGTTATTGATGGCCACAGGCTGGGAGAGCTAATATGTGTGAATATATGTGTGTCTGCATCTGTTATGTGTGTGTGTTTGCATGTGATGAGGTATGGAAAAACACCAAAGAGGATGATACTCTGACACTTCAGAATCAAAGAAACTGAGGCTAAAGATGTTAGGTGGTCTCATAAGTAGAGATCAAAGCCAGGGTTTAAAGTTGGACAAAAATTCCTTTTTGTCCACATGACTCACTAATGCAAGGTTTTTACACATTCTTTAGTAAGATGAGCACTTTCTTCCCCTTATCAGTGAAGATATTAGCAGTGCCCATGCAGAGGTTGGAGGCATGAGCATTCAATAAAATAATCTTCAAAAATTCCCAGCATCTATCAAGTTCTAGTTAATATTAATTGTCATCATTATTATTTTTAATAATTTAGATCATCACTAGTGAGAATTGAGTTTCTACAACAAAGGAGAATGGAGTCCAGAAGTGCATGAACTCTTAGGGGGCAAAAGGATAATGTTGATACTCTTGGAATTAATTTTATATAAAGCATATGCTATACAAAAGAGGCATCCACTGACTATTGGTTGAATAAAAAGATAAGGGAGTATATTAAATTACCTGAAAGTTATAGTTGTTACTTGTTCTATAAATTGTCCCTTGTATTCTCTTTATCTAGTACCAGAAAATTTTATATATTTTTGTACAGATTTTTCTTTCCCAGGCAGAGTGGTCCTGTAGGAAAATCTGTGGATACTACTGATTTTAATACCATCTTACCTGGTGTCTTGAATGGTGGAAACTTCTTTATTGAGGGAGGAAAGTTTACTTCTCAAAATCCACAGAATTTGGAAGTAGAATACCAAGTTTATCTGTGTAAACAACATGGGAAATTTACTTGGAATTTTATTCTGAAGCCATGTCATACAACCCAACTTGAGGTATACCTAAGAATCTTTTCCCCAAAGACACAGGATTCATAAATATGGTGTGGATATATGCTCTGGTCTAGGTATGACACAGTATATAATCTATGGCACTTGGTGTTTGATTACGGTGACTATATCAAACCAGGACACCTTGAAAGTGAAAACATGCTATTAATATCTATACCAGGACAATGAATAGAAATGCAAAGTACCTGGCCAAAGGGAAAACATGTCACTCTATGCAGAGTAGATACTTGCTGAATATTTGTTGAATAAATGAATGTAGAATTTTTAAAGGAATGTCCTGTTGAGGGTTATTCTATATCAGATCAACCAATAAGCCAAGGAAATACACATGCAGTAGTACTTCCAAAAAGAGGGGTTAATCACATTGGACTATGTTTTCTTATCTTTATTTCATTTGTACTTTAATAGGTAAGAAATGCTCTCTCTGTGCTTGGCCAACCCAGGGCAGGCACACCAATAAATACCCATCAATGGTCACCTACCAAGATAATGATGGCCACTGGACCCATAAAGCTCCAGATAAACCCTTTATCAAGCCTCAGCCAGCAGCTGTTGAGAGGGAAAAAAAAAAAAGGATTAGCTGCTTGTTTCTCGTAAGACAAAAGACTTTTTAAATTTTATTTATTTTTAATTAGTTTTAAATATACATTGGGTAGACATCTATATAGTTCATAAAACAATCCCTCTATCTGCCCCTCCCTACCCTGATCCTCCACCTAACCAATGTATTAATGCTAATTGCATTTCCTATGCCATGCTCCCCATCCCTGTGACCATTCATTACACCATTATCCAAGTCCCCAAACTCCCCTCCCCTCTGTCCATTGCCAAACTGTTCACTATATTTGTGAGTCTGTTCTTGATTTGTTTTTTTTATTCTCTAGATTCCTCATATACATGAAATCATATAGAGTTTATCTTTCTCTGTCCGACTTAAATACCTTCTAGGTCCATCAAAACAATAACTATTTCCATCTCCTTCCTTTTAGTCTCTGTGTGTCTTTTAACTTGAAGTGAGTCTTTGGTATTTTTTCTTTTTTCTTTTCTTTCTTTTTCTTTTCTTTCTTTTTTTTTTCTTTTTGGGATAAATATTAGCTTCATTTTATTTTTTAAATTAATTAATTTTTTTTTCATGGTGACATTGGTTAATGAAACCAAAAGAAGTCCCTCCAACATTTTCTGTAATACTGGCATGGTGGTGATAAATTCCTTTAGCTTATTTTTGTCTGGGAAACTCTTTATCTGTCCTTCAACTCTAAATGATAGCTTTGCTGAATAAAGTATCCTTAGTTGTAGATCTTGGGTTTTCATCACGTTGAATATTTTGTGCCAAGTCCTTCTGTCCTGCATAGTTTCTTTTGATAAATCAGCTGCCAGTCTTATGGCTTTTCTCTTATAAGTAACTATCTATTTTCCTCTCGCTGCTTTTAATATTCTTTCTTTGTATTTAACTTTTGACATTTTGATGTGCCTTGGTGTGGGCCTCTTTGTATCCCTGATTTCTGGAATTCTCTGAGCTTCCTGGGGTTGTATGTCCATTTCCTTCACCAGGTTAGGGAAGTTTTTCATCATTATTTCTCAAATAGCTGCTAAACATCTTGCTTTTCTTCAGTTATACCGATGAAACTGATATTTGTACCCTTAATAGTGTCCCATGTGCTCCTTAAACTATTTTTATAGTCTTGGCATCTTATCAGAATGGTAAGAGATAAGATGTGGCCTTTTTAAGAGGCTTCTGCAGCTGCCACTGCCACAGCCTCCATCTCTCTCAGCCGCTTGAGACTGGGCAGCCCTGTGTCCTTGCTCTGTCTGACCTTCTGCCATTGCAGAATGATTTCTTGTGTTTTTCCCTGGTTGTATGGCTTGTTCATCTAGATCCCAAGCAATTTGTCCTTGCTGCTCCGTGTTTCTGTAACAACTTTGACTTGGTCGCTAGAGGGATGAAAAAAGCCTCTGCCATCTCCACCATTTTTTTCCTCCAGACAAAGGGTTTTTAATTCAGGGCTTTCAATTCCTGAGCAGTGCCAGGAACTGTTTAGTTCTGACCTAGGTTTTAGATGGAATCAGACATGGGTCCTTATCTGAAATAAGCTGTATGCTCTGAGCCTCTGTTTTCCCAAGTGTAAAGAGGGGCTAACAGACATATTAAAAAAGTTAAATGATGGCTTTGTCTATTTTCCAAGTCCTGAAATCAAGTAGGATCAATCATCTGACTTTATTCTTCTCATTTAATATTGTGTTAGATATTTCAGGTCTTTTGCCTCTTCATATAAACATTAGAATCACTTTGTCAATACCCACAAAATAATTTTCTGGGATTTTAATTGTGAATGTATTGAACCTATAGATCAAGTTAGAACAATATAGAGTCTTCCTATCTATGAACATAGACTATCTTCATTTATTTAAATCTTCTTTGATTTATTTCATCAGTTTCCCTCATATATATCTTATAGGAAAGATTAAATGAGGTAATGTACACACAGTTTTTGGATACAGTTCCTGGCAAAGGGTTAAGTCTCAATAAATTTAAGTATTCTAATAACAATAATTACTATAATAAGAGAGTAAAAATAATAATTTAACAGCTATAAAAAGTGCCAACACTAATTAGGCATATTCCATGTACTAAGTAATTTGTTACCAAAAGACTTTGTGTTTTGTCATGACCATGTTAGCAAAGGTGGTGTAACTTATTCTGAAAAGAGACGTGGCACTATGAAACTGGCAAAAGTAAAAAAGCAACCACCAACACTCAGTGGGCAGAAAAGTTTTCACACCCAGTTCTATTCCAAGGGTTGCAAACTATGGCTCACAAGCCAAATCCAGTCCACCCCTTGTTTTTATAAATACAGTTTTATTGAAACAAAGCCATACCCATTCATTTACATATTGCCTATGACTTAGCTGCTTTCATACCTCAAGTGTAATGTTGAGTCATTGCCACAGTGACTGTACAGCCTACAAAGATAAAAATAGCTACTATCTAGATCTTTATAGAAAGGGCCAACTCCTGATCTACCCTATCACCTTCAGAATCATTCTGGTATGACAGTAGGGTTCAAGCTTGAAGACAGGGCATCTCTTTGACTTCAAGAGGAACATCCTCCTCATTTTGTTGTGGCAAATACACATTTACTTCCTAAGCCAAGCCCCATTGACAAAAGACTAACTTCTTCAACTAACTTTGCAGAGCTCTGCAAAATTCTTTAGTGAGGCAGCAAAATGTGGCTACTAATAACACTGCCTTGAAAATTCTGACTTACTCTCTTTTTAAATGTGACCTTGAGAAAGTTTATTAGATACACTAAGGCCCAGGAGTCCTGTGCATAAGGTGATAAATATTGCCAACTTCATGGGAGGAGATGAAATACTGCATATTGAAATCACTGTCTCTGATGCATCACGGGCCTTTAAGATTTGTTGCTATTGTAATTCTTTACATTTTGGAGATTAACCTCAACCTACTCAACTTACTCTTTCAGAAAAAGATCCCACAAATTCTTAATGTTGGGCCATAAATTTGCTTTCTTGTCCCTGAATTTCATGAAGTTGTATTAAAAATTCTCTGTGTGCATACATTTGTCTAGGAAAATAAGCTCTGGGTTCCACCAAAATTTTCAAAAGGATTCAACCCTGAAGATTTTGAGGACCACAGCTCTAAGAGAAAACAGAATTCAGGCTTAAGGAAGGATTGGTTTGAAGTATGATTTACACTTGGAAAAGAAATTTTTTTAATGGTTTTTGATTTCATATCATATATTGGCCCGGGATACTGCTTCCGCCAAAAACATACTCATCTTGCTTACTGGGTATAGGTTCCATAATTTCTGTGTTCTACTATTGCAGACACAGCCACAATCAGAGCTGGAATCCCATAGCCTGAAGTATATATGAACCTCTTCTTGAATCTGCCTGTATTGGTATAGTTGGCCACCTTGAGGTTCCTGACAGTGAGAAAGAGGTACAGCCCTTCGAGAAACATCCAGGTGAAAGAGGCCAAGTAGAGGTAGTGCAACACCCCTGCAATGATGGAGCACAGTACCTGGAGGGAAGAGAAGAGTTAAGAATGTGGTGTCAGTGTCATCTGTACCTGCTTATACCCTCAGCACTTATTATTTCCTGGATGTTGGCCTGGGATTTCAGTTCCAGCATCAGTGATTTTTTTTTTACCTGAGGCAACACATTTTCTGGAGGCTTTTACTGGGCATTGAAGTCTGCTTACACCATGAACAGGACAGGCCAGAAGTGCCACAGAATAAACGCTAAGGGAGTAGCCCTCAAATCCATAATGGATGAGTGTTGGTATAATAAATACTCCACTGCTCTTGCATTTTGGATGGGCTAAGGTATGTCCAGCTAGCTGGTAAAACATTATTCCTGAGTGTGTTTGTGAGAGTGTTTGTGGAAGAGATTAGCAACTAAATCGGTAGATGAATAAGAAAAATTGCCCTCATCAGTAAGGGTCAGCATCATCAAATCTATGAAGGGCCTGAAAGAAATGAAAAGTTAGAGAATGGAAGAATTTCCTCACTCTGCTGGAGCTGGGATATCCATCTTCTTTAGAAATTGGACATTGGCAGTCATGGTTCCAATAAAATTTTATTTACAGAAACAGGTAGGGAAATTTGGAGAAACATGGTGTAGTAAGAGACATCCCCAGATCTTTCCCCTTGAAACAAACATGTTTGAACATCTAAAACAAACAAAAAAATACACCCAAACTGCACACCAGCATGTCTGAGTGTGGGATCTGTGCATAAAAGTTACCATAAGTCAGAACTCCAGGTGTCAGGCAGTGGACTGGAGAAATAAAGAAGCTGCCTCTCGCAGCCTGAGCTCACTGTAGCGGGAGGGGAGAGGAAAGGTGCAAAGAGTTCCCTGAACAGCCATGCCTGGGAGTGCTATGAGCTCCATGCAGCTAACAGCAGGGCCCAGTCATCAGAGCAGAAAGCAGAGAAGTGGGATGGCAGAGGAACAATAGTTGATTTTTACTTGCTGTGGTTGCAAAACCAAGGATGAACTGCAGTCCCAAACTGCTAACCCAGAGGGTCCCTCCCCCCATACCATCCAAGACTGAACACAGTGGAAGCCCAGGGGAATCTGAGCAAACACTACCGAAACTGTCGCTAATACTGACAAGGACTGAGACTGAGAGTGGTGAGCATGAATAAACATCTATAAGAAAAAAAGAAGGCATTATTAAGGCTTTATATAAGGCAGGGATCTGAGAACCTTAGACACTGCCTAATAGAATCCAAAATAAAAGTGCCTTCTTTGCAATAGGCTAAAGAGAAACCTTTATATAATAAATTTTCTTTCTAGAAAAAAAGCAGAATACACTTCCATTAATGTCCAGGTGAAGAAATATTCCATTAAATACCATGAAAAAAATCAAGGTGACGAGGCATCTCAGAAAGAAAGAGAAAAATCTCCAGAAAATAAGCTTACAGACATAGAAATACATGACTTAAATGACATAGAATTCAGGATAGTATTTCTGAAAAACTCAGTGACTGCCAAAATGAGTCATATCAACAATTTCAAGAATTGAGAAAACAATTAAATGAGCAGAGCACGGAGATTGAAAACCTCAAAAAAAAAAAAAACAAATAGAACTTCTGGAGATGAAGAACACACTGCAAGAGTTGAAAAATGAAATAGCAAGCTTGGGAAATAGAGTTAACCAAGTGGAGGAAAGGATCAGTGATATTGAAGACAAAAACCTAGAAATAAAGCAGAAGGAAGAAAAAAACCAAAGAATAAAAAATAATGAAAGAGAAATACAAGAATTAGTTGATCCCGTCAGGAGAAGAAACATAAGAATAATAGGCATTCTCGAAAGTGAGGAAAAAGAGCAGGGACTAGAAAGCATTTTCAGACAAATAATGAGAATTTCTCAAACTAAGGAATGAGCTGGAGCTTGGAATTTAAGAAGTCAACAGAATACTCAATTATCTCAACCCATAAAGGCTTTCACCAGGCCACGTTATATTAAAATTATCAAAAATCAGTGACAAAGACAAAATTCTCAGGGTAGCCGGGGAGAAGAAAACTGTAGCTTATAAAAGAAAACCCAATAGATTATCATCGGAATTCTCAGCACAAACCTTACAAGTCTGATAGGAGAGGAATCAAATATTAAAAATATTAAGTGAAAGGAACTACCAGCCTAGAATAATGTATCTAGTTAGTCTCTCCTTCAGATATAAAGGAGAAATTAAAATTTTTCCAGACATACAAAAATTGAGGGAATTCTCCACCATAAGGCCTGCACTATAGGAAATACTGAAAGGGGTCAGTTTACCTAAAACAAAATTAAAAAAAAAAAACATAACCAGGAGTAAGGTGACTATCAGGGAAATAGAAGCAGAGGAGTGAAATCCTTACTAAGAACAGGGTATTATAAGCTTAAACATTAAGAAGAGAATTGCTATAGCAAGACAGTAATGAACGTTCAGCATACCTAGGGAAAAATTGAGTCAACACTGACTGAATGGAAGAATTCAAAGATCTAAATTCGCAAAGAGAAATGGAGAGAAGGCATGAGCAGAAGAAAATGGACAACGCTCTATATTTAACTATCCTTTTCATATTCATAATGGTAACCACATGCCAAAGATTCAGAACTGAAGTATATAACAAGAACCAGAGGAAAAACCCACAAAAGTCAACCCAAATAAAGAAAACAGAAACACAAAGACAAGGAAGCAATGGAAATACTGATCTAAAAGAAAGCAAATATAAAAAGGCTATAAGAAGACCTCATATTTTAATAATCAATCTAAATGTAAATGGACTGAACTCACCAATAAAAAGGCATAGAGTTTCAGAGTGGATCAAAAAACAAAACCCAACCATATGCTGCCTTCAGGAGATACACTCAGCTCCAAATAAAAATATAAACTCAAAGTGAAAGGGTAAAAATGATATTTCAAGTAAATAACATTCAGACAAAAGTGAGAGTAGTGGTACTAATATCAGATGAAATTGACTTCAAAAAAAGGTAAAGAAAGATACTGAGGGACACTTCATAATGATAAAGAGAATCATGCACCAAGAACATCTATGTTCCCCATCAGGAAGCCTCAAAATATGTAAAGCAATTACTAACAGAACTAAAGGGAGAAACCGACCAAAAGACCAAAACACTATTGTAGTAGGGAATTTAAATACCCCACTGTTGACATGGACAGATCATCCAAACAGAAAATCAATAAGGAAATAACATCTTTAAATGACACATTAGACTAACTGGACATCCTTGACATTTACAAAGTCTTCCATCCCAAAGCAGATGCTTATACTTTCTTCTCTAGTGCACATGAAACATTCTCAAGGATTGACCACATACTGAGACACAGAGATAGCCTCAACAAATATAAGAGGGTTGAAATCACACCAACCATATTCTCTGATCATAATGTTTTGAAACTAGAGATCAACTGCAAAAAGAAATCAGGAAGAACCACAAATACATGGAGGTTAAACAACATGCTACTGAAGCATAACTGGGACAGAGAAGAAATAAAAAGAGAGATCAAGAGATACACAGAAACGAATGATAATGATACTACAACATATCAAAACTTCTGGGAAGTGGCAAAAGGCGTCATAAGAGGAAAGTTTATAGCATTACAAGCCTAACTCCAAACACAAGAATGAACCCAAATAAACAACCTAAATTCATCTTTAAAAAAATAGAAAAGACAGAACAAATGAAGCCTAAAGTGAGCAGAAGAAAAGAAATCATCAAAATTAGAGCAGAAATAAATGAAATTGAAAACAAAGAAAAGATGTACAATAGAAAAAATGCAACAAAAAGCTGGTTCTTTGAGAAGGTTGCTAAAATTGACAAATCCCTGGCTAGACTCACTAAAGAAAAAAGAGAAAGAATACAAATAAAATCAAGGATGAAAGACAGACAATTATGACAGACACCGCAGAAATACAAAGGATCGTATAAAAATACTGTTGAAAAAGTCTATAACATGAAATTTAAAAACCTAGAAGAAATGAACCAGTACTTAGAAAAATACAACCTTGCTAGACTGAATCAAGAAGAACTGAAAATCTAAATAGACTGATCAGCTGTAAGGAAATTGAAACAATCATCAAAACCTACCAAAAAGTATAAGTCCAGGACCAGATGATTCAGCAGTGAATTTTACCAAACATTCAAAGAAGATTTAATATCTATTCTCCTCAAACTCTTCAAAAAAATCAAAGAGAAGCCATACTTCCCAACTCATTTTATAAGGCCAATATCACTCTGATACCAATATCTGGAAAAAAATGACACACACAAAAAATACAGATCAATATCTTCCAGGAACACAGATGCAAAAATTCTAAATAAGATACTAGTGAACCTAATACAGCAACATATTAAAAAGATTATACACCACGATCAAATGGGCTTCAACCCAGAGGCACAGGGATGGTTCAACATACACAAATCAATTAATGTGATTTACCACATAAACAAATTAAAAAATAAGAATCATATGATCATATCAATAGATGCAGAAAAGCCTTCGACAAGATACAGCATCTATTTATGATCGAAATACTTAACAAAACTGTTATAGAAGAAAAGTACCTTAACATATTAAAGGCCATATATGACAGACCCTCATCCAACATTATACTTAATGGTAAAAAACTAAAAACCTTTCAGGAACAAGGCAGGACTGTTCACTATCGCCACTGTTATTCAATATAACTTTGGAGGTCCTAGCGAGTGCAATCAGACAAGAGAAAGATATAAAAGGCATCCAAATAGGAAACGAAGAAATTAAAGTGTCACTATTTGTGGATGACATGATTCTCTATATAGAAAAGACTCCACAAGAACACTACTAGAAATAATAAGCAAATACAGTAAAGTCTCTGGATACAAAATCAATGTTAAAAAATCCATAGCATTTCTAAACACTAATAATGAAGTGTCAGAAAAAGAAGTGGGAAAAATAATTCCTTTTGCAATTGCAATAAAAAAGAGTAAAATACCTAGGAATAAATTTAATGAAACATGTGAGGGACCTATATAATGAAAACTACAAGGCCCTATTAAAAGAAATTGAAGAAGATACAAAGAAATGGAAAGATATTCCATGTTCTTGGGTTAGAAGAATCAACACAAGGAAAATGACCTTATTACTTAAAGCAATATACAGATTTAATGCAATCCCCATCAAAATCCCATCAGCATTTAAGAAAAAAAAATAGATTAAAAAAATCATCAGATTTGTATGGAAGCACAAAAGACTCCAAATTGCCAAAGCCAATCTGAGAAAAAAGAACAAGTCTGGATGTATCACTCTGCCCAACCTCAAATTATACTACAAACAGAGACTCATGTATATGAACTATAGACTAGTGGTTACCAGAGGGTAAAACGTGGGGGAAGCAGGGAGGTAGTTGGGGTAAAGAGGATCAAGAGGTAGTTGGGGTAAAGAGGTGAACACACCATGTAAATATTTATATGTCTTACTGTTACAGTGTACAGATGAAACTTATTGGATTTCATTAATGACTGTCACCATAAAAAAATTAATTATTTTTTAAAAAGAAAAAAACTGGTGGTGGGCCAGAATCAGCCTGAGCATTGTAGTAGGTCAACCTCTACCCATTTTAAAATGAGGAAATGTTGACCTAGAGAGGTTAAAATCTTGCTCAAGATCACATAGCAGGTAAAAAATAAATAAAAATGGATCTGAAACCCAAAATGTCTGCAGAGACATTCCTTAACTCCTAACCATTGCACTTTACTGCCTTTTGGAAAAAATAATAGTTTTTTTCATAACCTTCTGGCAGTATGATCATAGTCTTTTGGGGTTAAAAAGAGTCTTGATGAATATCCCATTCCAATTCATCCTAGATGTGATGATATATGATGATAATTGTGCTCAAGATGAAAATAAAACTTAACATTGTTCTCCGAGCAATTAACCCAGACTCGTCTATGTTTGATCTTTCCAAGTCCTTACTAGAGCCCTATGATGATGCCCCTGTTTGAGAGAGTAAATTTAAAAAGCTGTAGTCATTTCAATAGGTCACATAGTGAGTAGGATGAAGAGTTGGGATTCAAGTGCAGATTGTGTGACAAAGACACTGTTCACCAAAAATTCAAGCCTCCCTCCATGTCTCAGTTCTAGAATACAGATTTGTCACTAGAACAATGACTTCCCAACCACAGACTAAATTTTCCAGTACCCTTTGCAGTTAGGTGTGATCATGTTATAAGATTCTAGCCAACAGATTATGTGAGGAAGCAATACGCACCACTTCCTGAGGTGACCCATATAAACAACCTACCTCATGGGATTCTACCACACTTTTTTCTCTTTTCAGTTGATGGAAATGGAATGGACCCCAGGATGACCTTGGAAACTGGGTACAGGAGATAGAAGAGCCTCCATAGGCCTGAGGTTGCAGAACAGACACCCTCAAATCTGTTTGTTCATCTTCTACTGATACATAGAAGAAAATTAACTACTCTTGTGATAAGTCACTGGCATTTTAAAGTTCATTTGTCACAGCAGCTATTGTCACCCTATGTAATACCATCAGTCTGATTCTCACTTTGCTGAATGGCCCCTCAGAAGGTCTTGTCAAAGTCATACAGGAAGAGAGCTGAAATGAGAACTCTCGCTTTTTTTTTTCTGCTATTATTTCCTCAAGACATGATGGCTAGATTTGACTATGGCAATGAGGTGATTTGGTTAAATCACCTACCTCGGGTTCAGTTTGATCAATCCCCATGAGGAAGAGGAGGTGGGCCAGAAAGAGGCAGATGGAGAGCTGCAGGTGGAGGGAGGTGCTGGTATTCTGGATGGGTCGGCACAGGAGGAAGGTGAGGGCTGCCAGGAAGAGGCACAGCAGAGAGAGACTCAGTCCCAGGTAGGTGATCGCAGCCAGAATTGGATCTACCTATGAACCACCAAAGGAGGAATCTGTTATAGTCTCCAGCTCTGCAGTTATGTTCCTGATGGGGGGCCTGATAGGCTTCTCAGTTCAGCCCCATGGATAAGTGACTTAACCTCTCTGAAACTTGGTGTTTCCATCTTGAAAATGGGGACATAAGATCATTTATCACACAGGGTTGTTGAAAACGCAAACCACTGGACTAGTACTGTGCAAGAGAAATATGTGAGCCACATATGTAATTTAATTTTTCTACTAGCCATATTTTTAAATGTAAAAAGAAACTGGTCAAATTAATTTAATAGTATATGTTCAAAATGTTTTTAGTTTAAAATGTTGAATATAATATAGTCACTATAATAATATAATAAAAATGTAATCTGTTCAAATTATACTCAATGTAAAACAATTATTAATGAGATATTTGATACTCCTTTTTTTCTACATTGTCTTTGAAATCCAGTGTATATTTTACAACATTATACTTGTGTTGCTTATAACATACCTCATTTCAAATGCTATGTTTTCAATAAATGTGAAATGTAGTCCTACCAAAAAAAAAATTGTGTTTGAAGGGAAAATATTTGACACTGCTTCTTCATTTAAATAAATTAAAATTAAATAAAAATAAGAATTTGGTTTTTCAATTACATTAGCCACATTTCAAGTGCTCAATAGCCACATGTGGCTGGCTGGCCAGCCAGTGATCCTATTGAATGACAAAACACTCAAAAGCAGTCTCCATGAAGGTGAAGATTTCTTTTATCTGTCTTGTTCCCTGATGTATTTGCAGTGTCTAAGACAGTATCTGACATATATTAGACACTCATATATGAACTTGTGTAATAAATAAAATGAGGCTATATAATTAAATGTGTAACATAATCATTGTCATATAGCACATATTCAAAAAATAAGAATTAAAAAGAAATAGGAGAAGTTAGGTAAAATTTTTTAAACCTGAGTTATCTTAGACATGTTTGGGACCTGAGAAGTTCAAGGGGCTGTGCTTTTTTATTGGTGACAATCAGTTGCCTTCCTCTGGTCTGACCAGGAAGATTTAGCTGTAGCTCTCTCTTGTCGAGGAACAGATGTTTTTGATACCAAGTCACCTTAGCCTTTTCCACTGTAAGGGCTGCCAATTCAACTACTCAATGTCTGAGAGCTTCCTCTACTAGCTTGAGCTCATTCTTCCCATACCCATGGAAGTGTCAGAGAATTCATTCTCCCCTGGATACAGCTTTCAACTAACAACTGAAAGGAGGTGGTGTATAAATACCCCAGCTTTCTTGCCATTCAGTTAGAATGAACTACATTGACTCACAGAATCCAGTTACCACAGGGGTAACTGTCAGTGATGCTCTCTCTGTGTGGCTTCTCTTCTTTTCCCTTATCATTTTCCTGGTCCCCTTATCTCTCTAGTAAGCTCCTTCTACTTGACTCAGTATCTTTTTTTAATTAAAAATTATTGGAGTGACAGTGCTTAATAAAATCAAATAAATTTCAAGTGTACTATTCAATAGTTTCAAAGACATGGAGAGGATGACCTCCCAGCTTCCTGGACATAGTTAGATTCACAGGAGGGAACCATGAATTTTGGTACCTTAGGAACAAGTGCCATGAGGACAGCAAAACTGGAAAGGTGGAAGCACTTGCATGTGGTGTAAGAATCATTGCTGCTCACATGAGTGCAGCCCTCCGTCGACCAGCTGCCTCCCTCTTCCAATCCTTTCCAGTAGACACACAAATGTTTTGTTCTCTCACCACCAGGCTGGAAAGAGAATAGCATGAAAATAGTTCTCGTTCTGGTTTAATCATTTCAACTTCATAGGTTGGTCAGGGATGTACTGGGTTAGAAACTGAAAACCCCATCATCTGGAACACTTGTAGGGAAGAGTTTTATACCACACCTACTGGGAGCTTTATTCTTCATTTATTCTGCCCTGCTCTAGTCATCTCAGAGCCCCAGGAACTGACCCTTATGAACTGCTTTTTCCATACTGCTTTCCATTGGTAGAACCAATGAGAGGAACTGGTGAGAGAGCATCAGATGAGAGCAGAATATTTCTTCTAGACTCTTTTTCTACTCCATGCTATCTCCATCTCTAGCAGGGCACCCCTCCTTCATGCCTCCAGCCTTCACTGGGATCAATAATACTCATCCCTCCATTGCCTTTTTAGGCTTAAATGTGATAACAGCTTCTCTAGACACCTCAACATTTCTTGTAGGTTCTCCTAACCCTGAATGATAAGAGTTGGATTTGGTTCCCTGCCTGGATCCTAATAATACAGCTCTTTAAGGTATTGCACAGAGAACCAGCCCTGCGTTTTTGCTCACCTGAGTATGTTTGAAGGTCAGGAACACGGGTTTAGATAAATAAACTTTTTCCTTCATACCAATGGTGCCACTCACAATAAGAGAGTTCAGCTTCACTCCCACTGTCCCTCTTCTGTCACTGAAGAAGGAGCCATTCAGAATATCCCCAAGACGCTGATAAGTGATAAGTGCAACTGAACTCCTATCTGAGAAAACAGAAGAGAAATTATTTTACAGGAGATATACAGTTTGGTGAGTTGGAATTGAAAATTTTTTAAGTCTACACCCCCTGGCCCTGTCACCTAGAAATGAGACAACAGAGACTAGAATTTAAAGGTCCAGAGAATCTATTTTAGACACAGTACTCCCTGTGGTTCCTTTGAAAACATCAGTGCAGTCAAGATCCATTGTGTTATTTCCAGCTTCCAGAACAGTCTTCTTACTTGTCTTATTGCACTTCTTCATCTCATAAACTGGAAACATTAAGAAAATTAATCCTGCTTGGTTCATATAAACACAAAAATCTGATAAAAGATCACCCTCATCAAATTTCTTGGTCTTAAGAAAAATGCTCAGTGTTTCTTACCTATATCAAGTGCAGAATTTTTGAACTTTCCAGGAAAAGCAAAACTCCTATTCCATATGGTTAATTCAATGCTTTGAAGTAGATGGGTAGCCTTTTTTGCAATGTTCTCTTTGCTTCCATTGTTCTTTAGAATTTTCTTTCAAAAAATAAAGCTAATTAGGTAGACTTACAAAAACTAAAGGAAGTAGGAATCTACATAAATGTGTTTGGGTGAACCCAGAAGACAATAACATTTATTAAGGTGCTACTAGGCTCTGTTATCAGCCTGTAAATTTTCTCATTTACCACACACAGCTGTGTGATCCATCACCCCATTGTATTTATGAGAACATGAAGGTTTAAAAGACAAGATATCTGGAAACTACGAAGAGTGCCTTTTGGAAGAAGATAGGGATTGGAGGTGGTGAGGGAGTAGAATGTGCCTCTGGATCTGGGGTCCCCAACCCCTGGGCCATGGACTGGTACAGGTCTATGACCTATTAGGCACTGGGCCACACAGCAGGTGATGAGCAGTGGGCAATCAAAGCTTCAAGTGTATTTGCAGCCACTTTCCAGTGCTAGCATCACTGCCTCAGCTCCATCTCAGATCATCAGGTGTTAGATTCTCATAGGAGAACCAGTCTCTAATGCCAAAAAGGTTGGGAACTGCCGTATGCTTGATGCAGGTCTCTGAATGACCGCTGTGACATTTAAACCATTTCCCGAGGTTTTTCAATCTTCTCAATTAACATTTGAGACCAGGTCATAGTTGCGGGAGGGTGTTATAAGATGTTTAGTAGCATCCCTACTCTCCATCCACTAGATTTTAGTAGCACTCTAGTTGTGCCAACCAAAAATGTCCTTAGATGTTGTGCCCTGAAAGAGGACAAAATAATCACTGCATAAGAAGTGCTATGTCCTAAAAGTCATAGGGAGCCATGGTAGTATTTGAGCAAGAGAATGACATGCTAAGACTAATCAGCTCTTTCCCAAACCTAGCTTCACCTTACTTACCTGAATGACTTGTGATAACTGTGATTCCTCACCACTGTTCTCTGGGGGGGAAAAGTCAGTTATTTAGTCAAATATGGGAGATAACACCCTGGCTCACATCCCATCTTCCAAACACTCTCAAGTTGGGTCTTTCACTGGTACTTCTACATCCTATCCTCGTTTTCCACAAAGAAGTTCCAAATGTCATTTAGAGTAGAATAAAGGGAATTAGGATGGGGCTTCAAGTTCAATCATTCAGTCAATAGCATTTATTGAGTAATTACTAAAAGCCAGACACAATGCAAAACCTTACTGATGAAGAGGCAAAGGGAATTCTTTGTAGAGTTTGCAGTCTGGTGGGAAAATCACTAAGCTAATAATGACAAATAAATAATTAAGTGATTACAGGAGTCTAAGATGTTAATAAATAGAAAAAGGTGACTTTGAGTATATAAAGAAGAGGCCTCAGCATATAGAAATTTATTTTTCTCAAAGTCCAAAATCAAGGCCATCGTCCCTCTGAAGGCGCTAAGGATGATCTCTCTTTTCTGCTTCTGGTGGTTGCCAGGAATCTTCAATGTTCCTTGGTTTATGGTAGCCTAACTCAAACCTATGCTTCTGTCTTTACATGTTCCTCTGTGTGTATATTCTGATGTCCAAATTTCCCTCTTCTAATAAAAACACCAGTCATACTGAAATAGGGCCTGTCCTAATCTAGTATGACCTTATCTTGATTTGATTATATCTGAAAATCCTGTTTTCCAAATAAGAGCACATTCGCAGGTTCCATGAGTGGACATCAATTCAGGGAGATGGTATGCACCTAGTACGTGAGGTGAGCAGGTTTCTGAAATGACTCTCAGTGATCCTGCCTCACCTCCCTTTATTCACACCCTTGTATATGAGTTCACTCTTCCACCTAACTGAACTCAGAGACTCATTTCTAGTGAATAGATTACAGCAAAAGTGAAAGGATGTCACTTCTGAGGTTAGGTTATGAAGGTCTATGATTTCTGTTTTGTTCACAATCTCTTTCTGGCTATTCTCATGTGCTCATTATAATAAAGCAAGATAGAGAGGCTGACACAGCTAAGAATGGAAGGTGGCCTCTCACCAACCACCAGAAAGGAACTGAGGCCTTCAGTCCAATAGCTTTCAAAGAACTGAATCCTGCCAACAACCATGTCAGTGAGCTTGCAAGCAGAAGAATCTTCGGATAAAACTGCATCCTTGACCAATACTTTGATTAACCTCAAAGTGAAGAACCAGGTAAGCCATGTCTTGATTTCCAGCCTATACAGTCCATGAGACAATAAATATGTGTTGTTTTGAGCCACTAACATTGGGGTTATTTATTGGGTGGCAACACAAAACTAATAGAATAGATGTTACTATTCTCACTTATAGATGAGACATGTAGAAGTTAGTCACTACCCAAAAGTTAGCTGGTAAATGGTAGTGCCAGAAATCAAATCCAACTGTCTAAATCAAAACATGGAATTATACTATGAATGAACAAAATAAGTCAATAGGTTGTGATAGTGAGAGCCAGGATTTTCAGTGTTGAAGAAAGAAGTTACAAATCAGGAAAGAGAGAAGGCTAGATCAAGCCCTGGTGTGAGATTTGAATTGGAGCTATCAGCATGAACTCATGGATTTTAGTATGCAGACAGATAGATAGACACAGAACTTGAATTTAAAGTCAGTAAGAGAGAAACAAGTAGAGAAATGTAGTGGAAAATTAGAGATGTCATTTTGGAAACTCAGAAAAGAGACATAAATTTGTAAGGCAGTGACACAGAGATGGTGGATGAGACCATAAGCCTGAATAAGACCTTCTAAGAAGAGATTATTGAGAAAGAAAGACAACGGCTGGGAAAGGTCTCTATTCTCTTACACTGACTTGACATTGGAGGAACTCTGAAAATCCTCCTCCCACCCCTACTTGTTCATGCGGGAAAGAATATTGTAGGTTCTTACCATAACATTCTGAATAATTTAATTTAACAAAGCTAGCCACAAAGTTTAAGATAGGGAGATTTGGGATACAGCTGCAGTAGTAACTTCCAATTTCATTTCTGCAGTATGACACCTGTTTGCACCTTGCCAGCCCAGTCTTACACTCATCGATATCTGTGAATTAAGAGAAAATATGGGTTTTAATTCTCATAGAACTATGCCATTTGTCTTGCTCATGGAATCTCTACTACTCAACATCATTTATAAATGTACCCAAAACAGCATCCACTTTTGAATAAAATGACTCAATATTATAATGATGGTAGTTCTCCTTAAGTTAATTTATAAATCCAATATGATCCCAATAAAAAATATCTACACATATTTAATGAAGTGAGATGAGTTGATACTATCATCCAAAAAATGGCCATAAAAACTACGGGTGGGGACTAGCCTGATCAGACATTAAAACATGCTACAAAGTCTTGATAAAACAATGAAATGCTGGTACATGAATAGATAAGTAGACTAGTGGAATAGACTAAAGGTCCAGAAATAGACCCAAGTACATATAGAGCTTTAGAACATGGTAATAGTGGTATGATGATGACTGGACAACATGTTCTGTTGGCAAGACCATGAGAAGACATGTAAATTGCTGGTGAGAAAGCAAATTGGTACAACTTTCCTGGAATTAAATTTGGAATATCTAATCAAGCTACATGGATTTTACCTCCTGACTCAGCCATCTCACTTCTAGGTCTGTACCTTAAATACACACTTCCACAAATATTGGCAAAGCCTAAATAGCAAAAACAACTTAAATACCCATATATAAAAGAGGGTTGAATAAACTATGGTTCGTCCCACAGCCATAAAAAAAGAGAATGATGGTTGTACAACAATGTGAATGTATTTAATACCACTGAAAGATATACGAAAAAAGGGTTAAAATGATAAATTTCATGTTATGTATATTCTGCCACAATAAAATAAAACAAATCCTAAGTAATATACAATTTTCTATTTTACCTTCTAAATTGACACTACAACTCTGTCAGTAAGATATTCAGTTCTACCAATCAGATATTCAGAAGTGCTGTTTTCTTTAATATTCAAATTGACCTTTAGAATATGTGGAAATGGGAAAGGATTTTGGCTGAAGAAGATGGCCCACCAGTAATGAAAAGCAAAATTGAAATACTAAATTGGGGCCAGATCATGGAGGATATCAGTGCCAAAGATATTAATTTATTCATGTGTCCTCTTGGTCAACACATTTTTATTGGGCATCTGCTATGTGACAACATTATTCTCTGTTCTAGGCATACAACAACAAACAAACAGAGATGATCTCTGTCCTTGTGAAGTGGTCAGGCAAACAAACAAACAAAAACACTAGTGCTTTAACCCTCAAAAGCCCAGGGTCCTGGGAAATTTACCTTCCCCTAAAGAAAAAACAAAAACCATCAAGCTGGCATCAGATGAAAGTGTGCGAAGCACAAGGGGTAGAGAGTTCTTGAAGGGCATTGAGACAGCCCTGACATTTTCTACTTTGTAAACTCTTGCATCTTTGCAGTACTACTAACGCCTATGTAACACAGTATTTGAGGCATAGAAGAACGTCTCAGCCCCTTCCCAACTTCAAGACAAGTGTAGATTGCATCCTACCTTCACATTTCTCAGAAGGCCCAATGAAGTACCTCTTCCCAGACTCAGTGTGAAATCCATCTTTACAAGCACAGTGGGTGCTGTTAAAGCAGCTGGCATTTTCAGGGCATGAGGGACAGAAAACTATAGGAAACACAATATCCTTTCATTCATTTGCTTATTCCCTTATTCAAAAATTATTCATTGAGCTTCTATAATGTACCAAACATTGTAGTCAAAAGAATGTACTCTTGGAAATATCTCCTTTTGCATCCTTTTTGTACCCATCCCATTACTGAACACAGATGCTCAAAGTACCACACCTACGTCCCGCCTCTGCCACCAATACCACTTTTGCCTGACAGTAGAAATTCTCTGTCAACATCTATGTTTCTTTACCTGAGAGATTTCTTTGGCCCCTAGAGTCCTTTTTGCTCATCACATAACAGGTTAGAAAATTTTCTCCCCCAAGGAGCAGTTCCCTCAATCAGTGACTGGCAAGAGTCAATATATTAAACAACCTAGCTTTCTTATTATCAAAAGTAAATAGAGACTAACAAGTGTTGGTAGAATGCGGAGAAATTTTAATCCTAGCCCATTGCTGATAAAAATGTAAAATGGTGTAGCTATTGTAGAAAACCATATGGCAATTCTAAAATAAAAAATAAAAAGTAGAATTACCAAATTACCATAGGATTCAGCAATTCTATTATGAGTACATATCTGAAAGAATTAAAAGCAGAGTCTTGAAGAAATATTTGTATACCTATCTTTATAGCAGCATTATTCATAATAACTAAAAAATGGAAGCTATCCAAGTATCCAGCAACGGATGATGGAAAAACAAAATGTGGTCCACCCAGACAATAGAATATTATTCAGCTTAAAAAAAAAAAAGAAGAAGAAATTCCAACACATGCTACAACATAGATGAACCATGAAAATATTGCAATAAGTAAATTAAGCTCATCACAAAAGAACAAATGATATATGATTCCACTCATGAGGTCCCTACAGTAGTCAAATTCATAAAGACACAAAGTAGAATGGTGGTTTTCAGGGGCAAGTTGGAGAGAAAATGGGGAGTTGTTGTTTAATGGAGACAGAGTTTCAGTTTTGCAAGAGGAAAAATATTCTATGGATGGGTGGTGGTGATGGTTGTACAACAATGTGAATGTACTTAATGCCACTGAGCTACACACTTATAAATAGTTAAGTTCATAAATTTTGTTATGAATATTTTACCACAATTAAAAAAAAAGAAATAAGAGGAAAACAGCTTTCTTACCCACCAGGAGGAACAGCTCCAAGATGCATGTTTCTTATTAAGTCTAGCAGTCCCCGGGGACCAAGCTCCAGTTGCCCATGTATAATTTGCTAGACAACCCTATATTGGCTCCTTGCTGTCCCACCTGACTTCTCCCTTCCAGCAGGTGCTTCTCGGGATCAACTCCCATATAAATGTCTTGCTTTCAAATCTTAATCTCATGGTCTGCTTCTAGGGCAACCCAACCCAAAATATAGTACAAAGGCAACACTATCTCCAAACATGACGTGGGACACAGGTTTTAGGGGAAAGAAAGAGCAGAGTCCAGAGTCCTCTAGTTGTGTGACCTTGAGCCAGCTATTTCTCTAGGGGGTCAAGTGGGGATAATATCAAAACCTTTGCAACAATATTATGAGAATTAAATAAAATGGAGTGTGCAATTTTCTTAGCAGTGGAGCAATGCAAGAGGTAAATAATGGGGGTGGCAATAGTGATAGTGTAGAATGGGGAACAGTCCTTGGGAACTCCGAGAGTTTGGTAGAAGGCATAATATTCCCTCCCTTAGAAAGGACTTCTCTCCTCCTCTGGAGGCAGGTTTCAGTCTCCAATTTCCTTTCCCCTGGCCTTTGGCAATTTTAGACTCACCTCCAGAATTCTTTGCTTCTGATCTTAACAGAGCCAGCAGGACACTGAAACCTAGAACATGGAGAAAAGGGAACAGTTCAAATGGGGGGTACCCTGGGCTTAGCTTGGCTAAAGCCTGAGTAAAGTAGAGTCTTTTTCTCCCACTTCCCAGCCATACATATGCTAACTTCACTATAGACTCTCTCAGGTAAACTATAAATACAAGTGTCTCAAATGGCATCATATACTAATGGAGAATGAAAGGTATACTTGATTGCATCTGTAAGAAGTTCTACACTCAATTCTAATGTGTGTATGGTGGGGGAGGGGGTGGTGTTCCC
Source organism: Macroglossus sobrinus (assembly GCA_004027375.1). Classification (NCBI taxonomy): domain Eukaryota; kingdom Metazoa; phylum Chordata; class Mammalia; order Chiroptera; family Pteropodidae; genus Macroglossus; species Macroglossus sobrinus. The sequence continues at coordinate 24,630 of PVKZ01005447.1, read as the reverse complement.
ACACTAACAAGAAATTCTTGGACACCAATTGGATGTCCTACAATTCAACTCAATTCTGACACTCTCTACCCAGAGATAGCATCAGATTCCACAGGTTAAGGGCTATAGATTTGAAGTTCCATTGTTCCCTCCTTGGATTTGATTAATCTGCTAGTGTGGCTCACAGAGCTCAGAGAAACATGTTCCTTATTAGATCACCTATTTGTTGTAAAAGAATACAACTTAGGAAAAGCCACATGGAAGGGATGCACAGAGCAAGGTGAGGAAAGGAGAACAGAGCGTTCATACTCTCCCTGGGTATCACTTTCCCCAAATCTGCAGGTGGTCACCAATCCTGAAGCTCTCTGAGCCTCGTCTTTTTGTGGTTTTATGGAGGCTTCATTACACAGGCATGATTAACTCATTGGCCATTGATGATTGATTCAACCTTTAGCCCCTTTCCCATCCATTGTCAGCCAGCCCCCGTCCTTATGTGAGTTCCAAAAGTCACCTCATTAATATAATAAGAGACAACTTTATTGCCTTATCACAGGAAATTCCAAGGGTTTAGGAGCTCTGTGCCAGAAATAGTGATAAAGATCAAATACATATTTCTTATTACAAATCACAATATCACAAACTGTGTATCCCAATTTCTGAAAATCCAGCAGCTCACATTTTTTTTATCCAAGTCTACCACCAAAAGGCCAAGTTTGCAACAGTCAAACTTGACCAGTTCAGATCTCTAACTCCACACTGTTTGATAGAAATATAATGCAAGCCACATAGTTCCTTTCAAGTTTTTGAGTAAACATTTTTTTAGTCTCATCCCCCACTTGTCCCCCTTTGGCAACCATCAGCTTGTTCTCTGAATCTATGTGTCTGTTTCTGTTTTGCTTTGTTCATTTATTTGTTTTATTTTTTATATTCCACATATAAGTGAGCCATATGGTATTTGTCTTTCTCTGTCTGACTTCTCTCACAGAGCACAATACCTAGTTTCTAGCTCCTTTAATTTTTAAAGTCAAAGAGAAACAAGTGAAAGTAATTTTGGTAATATACTTTGTTTAACCCACTATAACCAAGATGTTATCATTTTAACACACAATCAATATAAAGCAAATTATTCATATAGTACTGTAACATTGTTGCATGCATTAAGTCTTTGAAATCCAGTATGCATTTTGACTGGCCTCATTTTAAGTGTTCAGTGTTACAAATGGCTGGTGGCTACAATACTGGACAGCACAGGTCTAACCTCATAATAACCAGGGATTTCTCTGGAACAAGGGAAGATCAGAACAGTACAGACTATATCCCAGGAGTCCAACACTGTGGCAAATTTGGAATGGATACAGGTATTTTCAGGGTGATCTATTTTGAGAGTGACCTAACAATGTCTACCATAAGATCAGAGAGAGCTTCATACTGAAATTGAAGATGAAATCAGACAAGAAAAACATGGTGGAGTGAGAGACGTCCCCAAATCTCTCCCCTTGAAACAACAATAAGCTGAACATCTAAAAATCAACAAAAAACACCCAAACTGCACACCAGCAAGTCTAAGTGTGGGATCTGCACATAAGAGCTAGCACAGATCAGAACCCTGGGTGTCAGGCAGTGGACTGGGAGATAAAGAAGCTGCCTCTTGCAGCCACCAGAGCTCCTTCCAGGAGGAGGTGGAGGGGAGAAGGTATGGTGACTTCCCTGAATAGCCCTGCCTGGGAGTGCAGTGAGCTCCATGCCACCAGTGGCAGGGCACTATCATCAGAGCAGAAAACAGAGAAGCTGGCGGTGGGGGAAGGGGGGTGCGAGGAGGGATTGCAGAGAAACAACAGTTGATTTTTATTGGCCCAGGTTGCTAAACTGAGACTGAGTTGCAGCCCCCTATCCCCAACCCAGAGAGCTCTTCCTCGCATACCCAATGAGTCCCATCACAGCAGAGCCCCAGGGGAATCTGAGCAAACACTGCTGAGACTGAAGCTACCTCTCACAGCCTCTGGAGCTCCCTGCAGGAGGAGGAGGATGGGAAAAGGAGCGGCAAATTTGTGCAGCAAGTTCCCTGAACAGCCAAGCTTGGGAAAGTTATGAGCTCCCCCGTGGCCAGCTGGCTGCAGGGCCCAATCATCTGGGAAGAAAGCAGAAAAGCAGCTGGCAGAGAAACAATAGTTGATTTTTACTGACTATGGTTGCAAACCCAAGGCTGAGCTTCAGCCCCCATCTCCGAGCACAAAAGGGCCCTCTCCACATACCCTCCGAGATAGAACACTGTGGAGACCCAGAGGAATCTGAGAAAACACTACCAAAACTGTTGCTAACACTGATAGGGATGGAAACTGAGGGTAGTGAGCATGATTAAATATCTATAAGAAAATAAAAACACATTTTTAAAACTTTATATTAAGCTACGATCCAAGAGGCTTAAATGCCACCTACTGGAAACCAAGAGAAAAGTGCCTTCTTTGCAACAGGCTAAAGAGAGACCTTTATATAATAACTCTTTCTGGAAAAAGCAGAATACATTTCCAGGTGGAGAAATAGCCCACACTAAACACCATGAAAAACCAAGGTGACAAGGCATCTCAAAAAGAAAGAGAAAAACCTCCAGAAAATAAGCTTACAGACATAGAAATATACAACTAAATAACAGAGAATTCAAAATGGTACTTCTGAAAAAACTCAATGATATCCAAAACAACTCAAACCAACAATTTCAGAATTCAAAAAACAACTAGATGAGCAGAGCAAGGAGATGGAACCACTCAAAAAGAACCAAATAGAACTTCTGGAGATAAACATACTGCAAGAGTTGAAAATAGAAATAGAAAGCTTGGGAAATAGAGTCGACCAAATGGAGGGAAGGATCAGAGATATCAAAGAAAGAAATCTACAAATAAATCAGAAAAAAAAAAAAACAGAGAAGCCAAAGGGTAAAAAATAATAAAAGAGAAATTCAAGAACTAGCTGAAATAATTAGGAGAGGAAACATAGGAATAATAGGCATTATCAAAGGTGAGGAAAAGGAACAGGGATTAGAAAGCATTTCAGACAAATAGTTGACAAGAATTTCCCAAATCTAAGGAATGAGCTGGAGCTTGGAATTCAAGAAGTCAACAAACATCAAATTATCTCAACACAAAAATGCTTTCACCATAACACACTGTAGTAAAATGATCAAAAATCAATGACAAGGACAGAATTCTCAAGGCAACAAAGGAGAAAAAAAGGTAACTTAGAAAGGTAAACACATTAGATTATCCTCAGACTTCTCTGTGCAAACCTTACAAGACAGAAAGGAATGGAATAAAATATGTAAGCTATTACATATTTGATTCCAAGTGAAACGAACTTCCAGACTAGAATAATTTATCCAACTAAGTTCTCCTTTAGATATGAAGGAGAAATTAAGACGTTTCCAGAAATACAAAAATTGAGGAATTTTCCAATATGAGGACTACACTACAGGAAATACTGGAAGAGGTCAGTTCATCTAAAACAAAATAACAACAAAAAAATACATAGTTATAGCAAAGTGACTATCAGGCAAATGGAAGCAGAGGAGTGCAATCCTTACTAAGAATAGGGCATTATAAGCTTAAATAATAGGAAGAGAATTGTTATAACAAGATAGTAATGAACATTCAGCATACATAGGAACAAATTGAGATAACGATGACTGAAAAGGGGGAGATTCAAACATCCAAATTAGCAAAGGGGAATGGCGATAAGGCATGCACAGAAGAAAATGGCTGTATATCTATACTACCCTTTACATATTCATAATGGTAATCACATGCCAAAGAGTCAGAATCAAAGTATATAACTTAAAACAAGAAGGACCAGAGGGAAAACCCACAAAAGCCAACGAAAATAAAGAAAACAGGAGCACAAGGACAAAAAAGCAATGTAAACACTGAGCTACCAGAAAGCAAAAGATAAAATGGCTATAAGAAGACCTCATATTTTCATAATCACCCTAAATGTAAATGGACTGAACTCATCAATAAAAAGGCACAGAGTTGCAGATTGGATCAAAAAACAAAATCCAACCCTATGCTACCTCCAGGAGACACATCTCAGCTCCAGAGACAAATATAGGCTGGAAAATGACATTTCAAGCAAATGGCATTCAGACAAAAGTGAGAGTGTGGTACTAATATCAAAGGAAATAGACTTTAAAATAAAAAGGTAAAGAAAGATACTGAGGGACACTTCATAATGATATAGGGAATCATGTACCAAAAAGATATAATCTTATTTTCTATGATCTCAATTAGAGAGCCCTGAAAAATGTAAAGCAATTACTAACAAAACTAAAAGGCTAAAAGGAGAAACAGACCAAAACACTATCATAGTAGGGGAACTAAAAGCCCCACTGTCAGATTTGGACAGATCATCCAAACAGAAAATCAATAAGGAAATAACATCTATAAATGACACATTAGACCAACTGGACATACTTGACATTTACAGAGCCTTCCATCCCAAAACAGCTGCTTATACATTCTTCTTTAGTGCACATAAAACATTCTCAAGGATTAAACACATACTGGGACACAGAGATAGCCTCAACAAATATAAGAGAGTTGAAATCATATCAGATATATTCTTTGATTACAATGCTTTGAAACTAGAGATCTACTGCAGAAAGAAAACAGAAAGAACCACAAATACATGGAGATTAAACAACATGCTACTGAAGCATAATTGAGTCAGAAAAGAAATAAAAAGAGTGATCAAGAGATACATAGAAATGACTGATAATGATACTACAACATATTAAAACTTTTGAGACATAAAAAAATGATCATAAAAGAAAAGTTCATAGCATTACAGGCCTACCTCCAAAAACAAGAACAAGCCCGAATAAACAATCTAATGCTTCATCTTAAAAACTTTAAAATGAAGAACAAATGGAGCCTAAAGTTAGCAGAAGGAAAGAAAGAAATCTTCAAAATTAGAGCAGAAATAAATAAAATGGAAAATGAAAAAAAATAAAAAAAATAAATGTACAAAGAGTTGGTTCTTTGAGAAGGTTAATAAAATTGACAAATCCCTGGCTAGACTCACTAAAGAGAAAAGAGAAAGGACACAAAGAAACAAAATCAGGGATGAAAGAGGGGAAATTATGACTGATATTGCAGAAATACAAAGAATCAGAATCATACAAGAATACTATGAAAAAGTATATAACATTAAATTTAATAACTTAGAAGAAATGGACCAGTACTTAGAAAAATACAACCTTGCTAGACTGAATCATGAAGAACTGGAAAATCTAAATAGACTGATCAGCTGTATGGAAATTGAAATAATCATCAAAAACCTACCAAAAAGTAAAAATTCAGGGCCAGATGGCTTCACCAGTAAATTCTACCAAACATTCAAAGAATATTTAATACTTATTCTCCTCAAACTCTTTCAAGAAATTGAAGAGGAGTCAGACTTATCAACTCATTTTATGAGACCAATATTACTCTGATACCAAAACCTTTGGTAAAGATAACACACACAAAAACACTACAAATCAATATCTGTCATGAATACAGATGCAAAAAATCCTAAATAAGATACTAGCAAACCAAACACAGCAACATATTAAAAAGATTATACACCACGATCAAGTGGGCTTCATATGTGAGGCACAGGAATAGTTCAACATACACAAATCAATTAATGTGACACACCACATAAACAAATTAAAAAATAAAGATTATATAATCTTATCAATAGAGGGAGAAAAAGCCTTCGACAAGATACAGTATCCATTTATGATCAAACCATTTAACATAGATATAGAAAGAAAGTACCTTAACATAATAAAGGCCATATATGACAAACCCTCAGCCAACATTATACTAAATGATGAAAAACTAAAAACCTTTCCTTTAAGATCAGGAACAAGGCAAGGCTGTCCACTATCACCCCTGTTATATTTCCAATATAACTTTGGAAATCCTAGTGCGTGCAATCAGACAAGAGAAAGACACAAAGGCATCTAAATAGCAAACAAAGAAGTCAAACTGTCACTATTTGTGGATGACATAATTCTCTAAAGACTCCACAATAACACTACTAGAAACAATAAGTGAATATAGTAAAGTTTCTGAATACAAAATCAACATTAAAAAATCTATAGCTTTCCTATACTCTAATAATGAAGTGTCAGAAGAAGAAGTGGGAAAAATAATTCCTTTTGCAATTGAAACAAAAAGAATAAAATACTTAGGAATAAATTTAATGAAACATGTGAAGAACCTATATAATAAAAACTATAAGACCTTATTAAAAGAAATTGAAGAAGATACAAAGAAATGGAAAGATATTCCATGTTCTTGGATTGGAAGAATCAACATAGTTAAAATGACCATATCACCTAAAGCATTATACACATTTAATGCAATCCGCATCAAAATCTCATCAGCATTTGTTAGATAAATAAAACATGAAATCATCAGATTTGTATGGAAGCACAAAAGACCATGAATTGCCAAAGCCATCTTGAGGAAAAATAACGAGGCTGGAAGCATCACTCTGCCTAACTTCAAATTATACTACAAAGTGACAATAATCAAAACAGCATGATATTGGCAGAAAAACAGACACACAAACCAGTGGAACAGAATCAAGAGTCCAGAAGTAAACCCATATTTATGTTGGCAAATAATTTTTGACAAAAAAGCCAAAAACATACAGCGAAGAAATGAAAGCTTCTTCAATAAATGGTGCTGGGAAAACTGGAAAGCCACCCACAAAATAATGAAACTAGGCTGTTGTCTATCACCACACATCAAAATTAACTCAAAATGGATTAAGGATCTGAATATAAGACCTGAAACAATAAAATGCATAGAAGAAAACATAGGAACTAAACTCATAGACCTTGGACTTAAGGAGGATTTGATGAATTTGACCTCAAAAGCCAGGCAAGTAAAAGACAAGGTAAATGAATGGTATGACATCCAACTAAAAAGCTTCTGCACAGAAAAAGAAATTGTTAACAAGATAGAGACAACCATCCAAATGAGAAAATATATTTGCCAAGAAACACCTCCAATAAGGGCCTAATATCCAAAATATACAAAGAAATGATACTACTCAATAACAACAACAAAAAAGATCCAATCAAAAAATGGGAAGTGGATCTTAACAGACACTTCTCCCTAGAGAACATACAAATGGCCAACAAATATTTGAAAAGATGTTCAACATCGCTAGCTATTAGGGAAATGCAAATCAAAACCACAGTGAAATATCATCTCACACCTTTTAGAATAGCTATAATCAACAGGACTGGTAATAACAAATGTTGGAGAAGATACGGAGAAAAAGGAATCCTCATACACTGCTTGTAGGACTGTAAATTAATACAGCCACTATGGAAAACAGTATGGAGGTCCCTCAAAAGACTAAGAATTGATGTACAATATGATCCACCAATCCCTCTACTGGGTATTTACCCCAAAGACTTGAAAACTCAGATCCAAAAAGATATTTGCACACCAATGCAAATATCATAGCAGCATTATTCACAGTGGCCAAGACTTGGAAGCAACCAAAGTGTCCTATGATAGATGATTGGATAAAGAAGCTGTGGTACATGTATACAATGGAATATTATTCAGCCATAAGAAGAAATGAAATACTGCCATTTGCAATAACATGGATGGATCTCGAGATAATTATGCTAAGTAAAATAAGCCAGACAGAAAAAGTTGAAAATCACATGATATTACTTATATGTGGGATATAAACCTAAAAGCAACAAATGTGCAGAATAATCAAACATAGACTCATGGACATGGACTAAAGACTAGTGGTTACTAGTGGAGTGGGGAAGGAGGGTAAAGGTCGATAGGGTAAAGTGGGTCAAATATAGGAAGTCGGGGGATAGTGAAGTGGGTAAAGGGGATCAAATATGTGGTAGCTGAAGGAAACTGGGCTTTGAGTTTTAAACGCACAATAGAACATACAGATGTCAAATTATAAAGTACATCTGAAAATTATATAATTATATTAGCTAATGTTACCCCAATAAACTTAGTTTTTTGTTTTTTTTTTTTTAAAAAAAAGATGAACTCAGAAATGCAGACAACTCTGCCAGTTTCTGAATATCATCTTGTTGTGGGAGAGAGTTGAACATAACCAAGCACTGGCACATGACTTTCCCCTTATCCCTCTAATTGTGGGTGGGCTGGGTTGGAATCCTGTGCTAAATTCTGGAGGCATCTGCTTTTATGGCCAACATTAACCCACAAAGTTCTTATCTAGGCAATTTAAATTGTATCATATGGAAAGGTAAGGAGTAAAGACTGGCCCACTTGAATTATCACAGTATAAGACAAGTTACCTGGACAAGATAAGGTCAACACATGCTTTTCCTACCTCCTCTGTTCTATAGCGTAGGTACTAATGAAAACACTATATTTAAGAATTCATATTAGGCTGAATCATATGAAACAGCCACTCCTATAAGTCAAAAATGCTCAAACATCAGCAATTTTCCTGTGAATGCTTTTCACACACACACACACACACACACACACACACACACACACACACTTGATGCCCAGTGAGCAAACTATGGCTCTTGGGACAAATCCAGACCACTATTAGTTTTGTGCTAAGGATGATTTTTACAGTTTGTAAATGTTTTTTTTTTTTAAATCAAGAAAAAGAATATTTCACCACATGTCACAATTACGTGAAATTAAAATTTCTGTGACTATAAATCAAGTTCTCTTGGAACAAGGCAAAGTTCATTGGCTCATGTAATGTATGTGCCTGTTTTTGCAACACAGAGTTGAGGAATTAAGACAGAACAAATGGCTCACAAGACTGAGAATAATAATTATCTAACCCTTGGCCAAAAAAAAATTTGCTCACTCATGACACAAGAGTATTGGATTTTACACACTTGCTTATAAGATCTTCTTACAAACTGTCTAGCCTATGTGACTCATCTGATGGTATTTTTACTACTTTGAATACTCTAAAGCCCAGAGCAGAAGAGTAGGTAGATCCAGGTTGTTGTAGCATGCTGAGCTAAAGTACTCTGAGAATGGACATACTAGGTGGTTATCAGTGTGGCAAATACTTGAAGTGCTCCACTATCCTATCCTAGGGTGGGGTTCCTGTGCATGCATATAACTTATTGTCTTCCTCAGTAAGAAGATATTTTTCTGCAGCCTGTAGGGGGCGCAAGCCAGAAGTGTTAGGGGTTACTCTAGGCATGGCTGTCAAATGGTAAGCGGTGAGGATAAATAGCCCAGACTTATTGCCCTTCGAAGGCACATAACAGAAAGCCTCTTGGAGGGTCTCCAATAGATTAAGGGCCAATTACCTGCAGTGTAACTTCTTACTAGCACACCCTTCATTTGCTCTTATCCTTTCCCTCTCTGATATCTCTCACTTTGTCCCATGTGCCTCCTGGGATCTGCCCCCAAAGGAAGTACTTACACCCAAGTCTTTGTCTCAGTTCTGCTTTTGAGGAGAATGATTAAGAGACTCTAGAGTTTCTAATAAGACAAGCACACACAGTCATTCCTGGAGAAAGGGCCAAATTTGGAGGAAGCAACCAAAGCTAGCATATAGGGCCATGGGGAGAAGAGTGGCGAATTCTTTGTTCTACTTACCTGAGAGCAGGGGCAGGAACTTGCTTCCCATAGCACTGAGATATCAAGAAGAACAATCTCTTCAGCAAGATGTGGCAAGGATTCCTCAAATGAATAAGACCTACTAAAATCAATTTCTGATGGTCACAATGTAGAAGTAAGAAACTTTCCAGTAAATCAGTCACAGAGAAGTGGTATCTCCAGGCTCGGGTCTCCAGGAGGGTGTTGACCACGACTGGGATGCAGATGAGGAAACTGCCTGCTACGCCCTATTTGATCTAGGAGTTCCCTGAGGACATTTGCCTTTATGGGACATTTGCAGCCAACAACTGCTTTCTATAATCTGCTGCTTCCTGTAATTTGCTTGCTTGCTTGAAAGACCACCAGGATATGGTCTTAAACTTTATAAGCTGCCTCCTCTGGAAGGTCCGGGCTGATCTCCTCTAACCCTGCGTGGTAGAGAGTCAGTCGCTGGCCGGCTAATAAAGGCTCATAATTCTCTCTGATTCGGCTCTGTGGGTCCCTGTTCTCACTTGCTCCATAACAAGGGGAGGCCACCATGGCAGGCCCTGGTGACCAAGAGAAATGGTCTGAAAGTTAATATTTTTAACTAAAAAGCAGGTCAGTGCAGGTAGTCACATCCTAGGCCTATGGCTTTCTTGACAAAGGGCAATTGTTACCTTAAGTGAGCCTGCCTATTGTCTTTTTGCATCTAAGATAACAGACCCTTAGAATGTCACAGTAATCCAGTTTTCCAGACTCCTCAGGGTACAACCCTGAGACCAAGAACCTCTCACTGTTATCTTGTCCCCCACATACCATTTCTATGTGCTGTAAATGTTAATTATTCACTATCCTGTACCCACCAATGTAAAAGTATGTGTCCCTCTAATACGAACCATTCTTTACAAAATGTATTCACAGAACTTTTCATCGCTCTTTTCAAAGTATTTTCTTTTTTGCACTGCTAAGTTTTGCTGAGGTTTTTATTTTTCTCTGAGAATAAACCCCTCTCTCTCTCTAATTCATATAATTACCCTGAAGCTTGAGTCTCAAATCCTGTGGTTATTGATTAAGGATCTCTGAAGCTTCACATTCTTCTAGGTCTATCGTAAGCAGAAAGAAATAGCCTTAGGCCAGGCAGGGCCATTGTAGTCAGAGGGAGGAGGGGATCCTTAACCCAGGGCTTGCTGTAAGTATTGTATTAACCAAGTCTGTCTTCCCTACTAAGCTTATTCTTTTCACTTAATAAGAAAATCAACAGTAAGAAAATTAATAGGTATATGATTTAATTTAAAAGTTTACATCTACCTTTCTTCCTTGTCTTGGGACAGGAGTGGTATTTAAGCGGGATGCATCCTCTGGAAGACAAACCAAAACCCTGTTCTGACTGAGACAGAGGGAAAGAGTTTATGAAACTAATGTAGGGAAGAGGCAAGAGAATTAAAATGCTAATCAGAGGCTGCAACGTGCTGATCAGCTCTGCAGCCAGGCTAGGAGGACACCTGCAGAACAAAGGCAAGTTTCTGATGATTACCAACAACCTATTCCCCATACCTGTCAAGGTGAAACTGGAACCAAGAGTCATTCCTTATGGCTAAAACCATGGAAACCTATGGATTAAAGGTTGGGAACTGTCAGCAGGCCTTCCACTCTACATGTTCTTACCTTTTGTGGCTACATACTCTTCCCTTTCCTCACTGTAAATCCATATCAAAGGAAATGGGAACTAAAGTATGGCTTATAAACTGAATAACCTGAACACTCAGGGTCCTTCTCAGTGCCTTTACTCTATCCCTCACTGTCTCTCTCACTGTCCCTTCTCACTCTCTTGCTTCTGAGAGAAGACCATACTGTCTATGGAGTGTTGCCCCTTTTCTAATCACCCTTCCTTGTGACTCTAACTCTGGTGTGTGTGTTGACTTCTTTCTACACTCTCCAACAAAGGACTCTCTTCTCTCGGTGCAGGGCCTGGGCTCCCTGTCACTTGGGGAAATTTGCCCTGTCCTGCTCCCAACAAGTGGGACTAAGACCCTCATCAGCAGGAAGCAAATACAGAAGAAAAGACCTCCCATCCCTCAACATCCATACTAACAAGAAGGGGTCAGAGCTCTTAGAAAAAAGGTTAGGCACAGAAGATCAATGAGGGGTTTGGGGTCTGCCCGCAAAATGCTGAGGCCATTGTGTTCTAGAAAAGGCCTGCCCCAGTCCACCCACAATTAAACAAGCCAAAAGGCATTTGAGGGGTAAAAATTAACTTCCACAAAGAAACAGGTAGGCAGAGAATTAGGTACCAGTTTAAGCCAGTCCACGCCTGTGCAATGAAGACCATAATAACCTCCAACTTACCTGAGCCTCCTCATGACATCATTCTAACATAATGCATATACCTGGAAGTCCATTGATATCACAACACTGAATTCTGGGAACAAAGATGAGAAGAAAGCAAAGAAGGAGTCACCGAGTCCCATCCATCCTAGCTATCCATTAAGGAAGCCCACTTTAAGTAAAGTGACCACCCACATTAAGTAGGGATAAAAGGCCACGGGCTTTGTTACTGGCCCTTGAGCAACTCTTCTCTTGCTCGGGCAGTTTCTACGTCTGGAAGTGTACTGTCGCTTTACTCTCGCTTCCAATAAAGCTATTTTTTGCTGCCGTACTTTGCTGTCCTGCTCAATTCTTTGTTTGAGACATTGAGAGCCCGGACAACATGCCCTACTCACCAATAATATTTCCATTCTAACTTTTATCGAACCCCAGAGATTTCCTCCCACTTTGCTTTCTCTCGCCCTTTTAATCCACCATCAGTAATTTCATGTCACCCTCCTCTAATGTACAAAATGAACTGCAAAACTGCCATTCTTCAGAGCATGTTCTGAATTTACTGAGATTTTGCTTCCCAGTAATTGCAGTCAGTTTGGCTCAGATAAACTCCTTAAAATTCACTGCAGGTTTGGATGGTTCATAAATCAATAAAGAAGAGGCTCTGAGACCTCTCAAATAATGAAATTTATTCTTTGATTATAAATTAATTTGATAATAACTTTTAAAAAATTCTCATATTACGAAAAGTTTTGGTCATCTGAGAAACATATCTCTGAGTTTTGCATTGTACCTGAGACACAAAAGCTAGCATTTTAAAATGAAAGTTATGAGACCTCTGTTCATGTCTATCTGTATGTTTATGTATGTCTATGTCTATAGCATATTTCTACCACCAAATGATATTGCTAATTTTTAATATTAAATTGGCTTTAAAAAACACACTTATATGAGAATTTTAAAAAATAGAACAGAAACTAACCCAAATGCTTTTCAGAATCATGTCATCTGGGAAAATATTTTATATAAAGGTGATTTTCATTTTGGTTTGGTTAAATGGGCATGTCTTAAGAACCATAAGCATTAAATAATACTTCTATTCTACCTGGGTTTATTAGTCAAATAAGTTTTTATTATCTCTGTTTCAAACTTTTCAACAAGAAAAATAATTTAGTATAATGTTATTTTCGTAAATAATCAAAACTTAATTGATAGGAGCAAATAAATAAATGTAAGTAGGATAAAAATTTCTTTTCAGTTTTTTTTAAGAATTATAAAATGACAATTAAGAAATATATTGGCAACATACATGACAAAGGACTGATTTACCCAATTCACACAGAGCTCAAAATCAAAAGTAAAAAAAAAAAAAAAGAAAAGGTTAAAAACCCAATAGAAAAAAAGATGATGGAAATAGAAAGGTACAGAGAAACATAAATTACTAACAAACAAGAAGAAAATGTTGAACTTCACTCATAATAAAAGAAATGTAAACCAAAATGATAATGGGCTATAATTTTCTACCTTGAAAATTAACCAAAGTTAAAAGAAAAACATAAATGACACCTGCTGGTGTGCAGGATTGGATATTGAATGAGAAGAGCATGCTGGTGCATTGTTCTTTTTTGGGGGGAAGGGGTAACTTTTTATTTGTACCTAATTTCAAATTTACAGAAAAGTTGCAAGACTACTATAACAACCTTCACTCAGATTCATCAATTGTTTACATTCTGCCTCATTTTTTAAAATATTATTTTATTAGTTTTGAGTATACAGTACATTGGTTAGACATTTTATACAGTATAAGTTTACAAAAACGATCCCCTTAATTTCTCTTTCTCTCCTCTGGTTCTCTACCTAGCCAACATATGAATGCTAACTGCATTCCTTATGCCATTCCCCCCCTCTTCATGACCATCTATCAACTACTAACTTGTACTTCTTTAACCCTTCATCCTATTCTCCCAGACCCTCAACCTCCCTCCTCTCTGGCCATCACCAGATTGTCCTCTATATTGGTGAGTCTGTTTTTGATCAGTTTGTTCTTTTTGTTCCTTAGATTCCACATAAAAGTAAAATCATATGGTATTTATTTTTCTCTGGCTGATTTATTTCACTCAGCATAATAACCTCTAGGTCCATCCATGCTATTGTAAATGGTAGGATTTAATTTTTTTAATGGCTGAATATATTCCATTGTATATATGAACCATAACTTCTTTTTTCAATCCTCTGTTGATGGGCTAAATACAATTTTCATTAACAATATTTTTTTTCTTATAAAAGATAAATATATGGTATTGAGAAACTGTATAAGGACTGTAGAATTCTCAGTGTACTGAAATGGAAGTGAAATCATTGTGTTATTTCAGAGAAATGCTTATATTCTTCCAGCTATCTGTAATGATTTCATATTAAGCTAGACATTAAGATTTGGCCTGGAATTTGCCAGATCTGTGTTATGACTGTAGAAGCTACTATATAGTGTTGGCATTGGGGGCAAGTTTAACACCATGTAGTCAACTTATTGTACTATAATGCACTGAGTCTGTAGGAAATAAAATTCAACTTTCAGTGTAATACATGTTATAATAGGCCATTTTATAATGGCGTCTACAAAATGTAGGGCAGAACTGTTAGACTATTATGAATCAATACATGGCTTGTAAGATTGCTGGATAAATAAATGAATGAATAAATTCATTGCCTTTAAAAATAGTTAAATAAAAATAAAGTTTTGTTAGCTAAATTCAATCATGGATATTTATTAAATATCTAAATAATTACAAAAAAGAATCCTGAGAAAGTTTTGTATGAGGCCAAATTTATTAAGATTAAAATTAATCAAGTAACTGAACTTAAAAGTAAGGTAATGCAAAATTAGAGTTGGGTTTTCTCTCTGCTAAAAAGGACAATGTTTCTTGAACTATTGGTCTGCTACTGATATTGTGTAAAAGTTTTCTGTCTATAAAGCAAAGATTCTGTTTTACCAAAATAATTTCCTGTGTTTTATGTTGTCTTAATCAGGTCCTTGATGACTTAAGAAAACTGAACCTCATCAATAGTAAAAACTAAGTTTTGCTAATATTTATGTAAATTTCTTTATTTGTGATTAAATTTTTCTATTGCCACTTTGGTTAAGTGGATAATTAAGTATTGCTTTATAATGACTTTATATGACCTTATTTAATCAAATTGTTAGGTAGCTAGTCAGACATGAGTGATGGGGCAACAAAGGAATAGGGGCCCAGCCTAGAGACCAGCCAAAGAATACCACAATGGTAGTAGATTTCTAGGTACACACATGCGCACTAGGCAAAGAGTTGTATAGCAGCCAAGTGTCATTCAAAATGACCTCACTTGCCAATCACCTAGGAATGCCTTTGGAACCACCCATCATGGCCCTAATATAATGCAGACCTTCACACTTCTGGGTCCTTTTGTGTTGGTTATTGTGGTTGTTAATACAGCGCTCAGTTACAGCTCTCATCACTAAAACCATGTGCACCATTGGGGTGTGCTTTATCTTTCTAAAACATGCCTTTAATAACTTTTCTAAATCTCACTGACCTGTGATTCTTCACTGTGTCAATGAGGGAGAACAGAGGAAAAATACAACACTTCTGCACCATTATCCCCACCCACTGCCGTTGGGACAACACCGAAGTTCAAATAGCTCCGATGGTAACAAAATGTCCAAGGCTTTTGATATATTTTGACAAACTTCTAAAAATTTAAATTAGAAATAGAATCTTAACCTGGGAATAACTGAGGTATTTCAAAAAGGCCCCTGGAGCACATCAAAATATTTGTTTTCTCTCCTTACAAAAGACAAATATTAATCTACTTACGCTTATTTTGGTATGTTGAAATTACATGAAAACCTTTAGCAAAGAAAGAACAATAATTATATCATTTGTATGCATATATTCTTCTTACTAAAGTGAATGTTCTAGAGATTATAGAAAATCTCCAAAAGTACACAGTATTCTGATATAATTTCATTCATAATTCTAATTGTTATCTTAAAATGTTACAGAAAAGCAAACTTATTTGTCAACTGCATTCTAGTCAGATCTATAACTGTCTAATTTACTTTTTTTGTCATTTACAGACAGTCATTGTTTTACTCTGATGCTTTTGCCAAGTGTTTCATATTATAGATTCATGGAGAGGACTCTGACATTCTAAAGTACGGGTTTCAGAGAAAAAATTGTCAGAAAACTTATACTAGATTAAGATTTTATAAAGCTCTAAAGAATAACTGGACTCATACGATGCTGGCAAATGATGAGGATAAACAAGAATCAATTGAGACTGAATGAACTAAGGACAATTATAATTTTTAAAACGTTTGTTTGAAATGTCGCTGACTTTTTAATCTTTTTGTTTTTCAGATACAAGGAAACTTGGGATATTTTTAGAGCAATTTGGTAAATTATACCTTTGTAAGCAGTATTAAAACATTTATATTTTTCTCCCTACTTAATATTTTCAGAATTTGGAGACTTTTAATGAGTGTGTATTATTTTCATGGCAAGACTGATTGCATCAATTCAGAAGAACTGGTTCTCTTTATAACAGGACACAATTGGAGACTGGTTTTATGACCAAGGTTTTGACTAGAATGTCACTTTCAAGAGACAGATACATAGACTCAATGTGACCAGACAGCTTTAAGGAATTAAGATTGACTTTGGAAGCTAGTAAAAGTCCCTTGGAAGAACAGCCTGGTATTGCTTACATGGTTCATAGCAGTCTTTCCAGGTGAGGAACAAAGATTGCTTTCCCAGGAAATGGATGGCAAAGGAAGAACATCAGGACATTTGAGGAACTTCGAGAACCTGAGGGATTCACTTAAGTCTATAGGTATTGCAGGTGAAACTTGTTGGTGACTACGTGGCTTGGCTTCTTAGCCTTGAGAGGCTAATTAAAGTTCAGTCTGGAGATTCCTTATGAAATCCAGCAAAGTAGATTTTTAAAAGGCCTTTGTGACTTATTTGTATTTATTCAAATAATCAAGCCAGATTTATTAAAAGTAGACATGTAGTAAATTAGTCTTAATTTGACTATCTTTGATAAAAATAAGGGAGATTTTAGAGATAAAACTGTGTTTCAATAGAAACTGTAGTACACACCTGTGGATATTAGATTCTAGTTCAGTTCATTGTTTTTAAAGTTACTTTTTTAAAATCTGTAAACTGGACTGGATCCTGAATTTTTTCAGTTTTCTTAAATATTTGGCTGTAACTCTCCAAACTTATATTTCACTTTTCTCCTATCCTTTGACTTGGAATTGTTAAGGACTAAAACTGTTTTTTTCCTTTATTTCCTGAGCCTTGTCATTATAAACTACAGCTAGACAACATGGTATAAACTTGAGAGAAATCATCACAACAGTTCATGCTTAAACAATCTCAGTGACTGATGCTGTGTGAGCCACACAGAGAGTTTACCTGAGCACCTGATGACATCATCAGAGATACTGAGACTACAGACCAAGAGAATATATCAGATTGTCACTGCCTATTTTTTCTTTGCTTTATTTTTAAATTAAATTTATTGTGGTGACATTGGTTAATAAAATTATATAGATTTCAAGTGTAAAATTCTATAATACATCATCTGTATATTGATTGCATTGTGAGTTTACCATCCAAATTTGAATTTTTTTCCATCACCATATATTTGACCCCCTTATCTATCTACCTCCCCGCTTCCCTGGTAATCACTAAACGACTGTCCATGTCCATGAGTCTCTTTTTGTTTGTCCTGTTTGCTTGTTGCTTTCAGATTTATATCTCATATATAAGTGAAATCATATGCTTCTCAACTTTTTTCTATCTGACTTATTTCGCTTAGCATAATAATCTCACGATACATCTATGTTTTAAGTGAAGCTTTGAGCTACATCTAGAAACCTTCTTGACTGACAGCCTTACAGACTCAGAAACTGGTTTATAACTTGCTCTGATCATTAACCTTTTTTTCTTTTGTTTTCATAAATTTTATCAAATACTGATGGTATGAAATTTAACTCCTATAGTCAGCCATTTGGCCCGTCCTACTGCTCAAGCTCTAATTAGAGTCCTTGGTTCATGGGTTCTTAGACAGTAAGGTCACTTTAGACTACTTGTTAGGTGAACCAAGAAGTGTTTGTACAGTGGCCAGCTCATCATGCTTTTTGTCCTGGGGGACAGGAAACAAAAGTGACTCTTTATTCTTCATCTCACATTAACATACAGGTATCCTGGCCTGCTGTAATTTGTACTGTTGCTATGGTCTCCTCTAGTAAACTAAACACCCACAGTGCCCCCTCTAAGATGGATGAGTTAGGCATGTGAAATCATAAAAACAGATAAGAGGGAACAATGGGCAGACAAATCTGACTCCATCTTACAAGGTTATCCTTCTTAATTGAACCTGGACCCAGTTGCTCTATTTCCCTCAAGACTGAGAAATGAATAAGAAAGGTGTTGGGCGGGGGATAGTAACAGGGTAAAATGCTGAGCCTCTCTTTGACTCTATTTTGTTCAAGCCTGCTTAGTCCTAATGGCCTTCGGGCTAATAGATTGTGCTTAGTCTGGTATATAGATGTGCTAATCATTAGAGGAGTTCTGCTTTCTGCTTGAGGTTTACAAAAACGGCTCCTCCCATTTCCCCTGTCCTTCTCACATTTTGAGTTTTGGCCTTTCGAAATGTTGGGCGCACTGTCTTTGGACCAGCAACAGGTTGATAAAGGGACAGAAGTATGTATGTTAGTGTTTGTGTAAAATGGGGGAAATGACAAGGACAATGCTAGCATACTATACACAATTAGAAATTTGTACACATATATTTAAACTATGTTTACATAACAGGGACATTATCTCCTCTATTTTACACAAATGTTAGCTATTCTCTATACAATTATATATGTGTGTGTGCATGAACACAGAAATGCATCAAATGCATGTATTACAAGTTCGTATTTGCCAAAAATATTTCAGGAAAATGCTTAAGAAATTCATAGGCAACACTTGTTGCCTTTGAAAACTGAGTGGCTAAAGAAAAAAGTCTCCAGGAGCAAGAAGACCTCACATTTCACCCTTTCAAAATTTAAAATTGGAACCAAGCGAAGGCACTTCATATTCAAAAAGGAAAACACTTCTTTTTTTTTTCTGATAACTAATATTTGTTAAAACTGAAGATCTGTGCAAAAACTTTTATTTACCCCCAATTATATAAAGTGGAATACTTGCATTATATCCACGTTATTTAGAAGTTGTTTGAGAGTAGAAAATCACGGAGGTACTAGAAAACTCTATAAATAAGCCTTTCAAAGAAGACTTTAAAAAACAATGTAGCAGAGTTTGCCATATGAATATCTATTTTAAGTATAAAAAATACTGTTCTCAAGTCATGCTGAGCCAGGCAGTTAAGATAAAAGTTCCACTGCACATTAGCAAAGATAATATCCTCCACAAATCAGTTAAGCCACCCCAAAAGTGATGATAAAGACACCAAAGGGGGAAGATATATTGCAAGATTTGGAAGAAATAGTTTCATAAATGTCAGCAGAAAGAAAGGCCGCATTTAAATATGCATAATGCAAATAATTCAGTATTATAAATAGACTGATGTTATAGGAGGCTATCAAAATAACATGGAAAGCAATTGTGATACAGCATCAGGATAAAAGCAGGTAATAGAGCAAAGTATAGGATATCACATATAAAGGAATTCAAAATGTTAAAGGAATGCCATTGCAGTGATTTTAAATTTAACTAATTCTAAATTTTATACATTATTTTAGCAATAAGAAAATAATAATAATGAAATATTTTAACAGAAGAGGAAACAAAATGGCTTAAAAATGCATATTTTTCTAATCAGCTCCACCCCTTCTCTATATACCTGCTCTGCCTTGTCTTTGAGTCTGAAACCCTTTAGGACCTGCCCATGGAGCAATTCTCGTTTAGTGTCTCATCCACCACCAGGTTCTGGCCATAGGCAGTTAAAGGACATCAAACCCAGGACAACCTGAGTTTGAATTGCAATCAGCAATGACTAGGTCAGTGACTCAAAGGTGGTGACTTTCCCTCTAAGCTTTAGTTTTCTCATCTGTAAAATGGAGCTAAGAAAAAGAATATACTTAATAGTATCGTTGTGCTGACTCAATGAGATGTCCATTCATAGTATGTGGCACCTGCCTGGCACATGGCAAGTGCTGAATGAAGTGAACTGTGATAAGGACAGGATGTTATGCCAGTGGTGGTAGTGGTAATAATATTGAAAATGGTGATGAAGGTGATAATGGTGGTAATGTTGGTGGTGGTAGCTGTACACAAAAAGGAAGCTCTGTAATAAATATAACCAAAAGCAACCCCACAGGGTAATCTGATCATAAATTTCTAACTGTGTAATTCATGCTGTGTAGTCACACCCCAGACATACACAAGGTTTATCTTCACCTTAAGCAAGCCCTGTCCATTGTTTGTGTACATCTAGGTTAACACACCTTTGAAATGCTTCTTTTTCAGACTGCTGGGAAGCATAATCACCCCCAATAGAGCACATAATCTTATTAACTATCCTGTAATACAATTATATAGATATCCCTGCCTTGCTTTCTCCCACTTTCACATATCTTCTTTACATTCCCTTTTTAATTTTAAATGTTTAAAACAAACTGCAAACTCATTCTGGGAAGCATTTTTCTCAGTCTGTTGAGATCTCACTTTCAGACATGTCCTCTGTTTGGTCCAAATAAACTCATAAAAATTCTCTACAGGTTTGAACATTCTTATGTTGACATGGCAATGACGGTGATGATGGTGCTGGTGAATGCAAATGGCATACGTGGTCATAGTGCCAGTGGAGGGAGTGACTTTGGTGATGGCAGTGATGGTGGTGATGATGTTGGATGTGATGATGGTGGTAGTGACAATGGTGGTCATGGAGACCTCTCATGCTCCTTCCATTTATAACTATGGCTTTTTGTGCTAAAGACTGATCCAGCACCTGGTGGGGAAGAGAATTAACAAGGTCCTGTGAAGTCTCCACAGTACCAAAGAAGTGATCTAAGAAGGCCCATTCGAGAAAAATCTCTCGTTCCTGATGGCCCTGAACAGGCCAGTCACACATCATGCACTGGCATCAAGCTCATAAATCAAATTTTGCTGTAGATACTTCTCTTAGCTCTTCCATTTCCTAAAAACATTTATGAAATTTATACGACAGGCCGAGAGCTTACTGGAAGCTTTGACACTCATTTTATTGAGAGCTCACAACAAAGCAATGATGTGGATCCTATCACAATCCCCCACTTCTCAGATGAAGAAATTGAGACTCAAAGAGAGTCATCACTTGCTCAAAGTTATGCTGCTATAAAAATGCAAAACTAAGATTCGGACAAAGTTGGTCTGAACCCAATGCCATTGTTTAACAAAGACCTTGAATATCAATGCTTCCCAAGAGCTAAACATGGAATATAAACATGTGAGGCCATTATGGGGGAGCAATAGGAACTATGGAGAACTGAAGACCATGGGTTCTACCTAAAGACATTCAAATCCACTTTTTCCTTAAATACAGAACTGGTGGACCCCCAGCTTGCAACCTCTGCAGAAGACAATACTTCCTGTTGAAAATCAAATTCTGTCTCATGTTCAAGGAATTATACTTGGTAACTTCCTAGATGCCTTCTCTTCTCTCAACATTTGTTTCCCTTTTGGGTTCATTTTTATCTTTCCTTCTAAAAAACTTACTCCAGAATAGACTGTGGCAATTCCCAGTGTGAAGAATCCTGTCTAGAGAAGAACAATTCTTTTTGAGGACTCACTTGAAACCAGCTTAACTTAAGTGAGTCTTTTATCTGAAAGAGTTGGTAATGTTTTTCAGAACAGCTGAGACCTCTAGCAATGCTGACTTTGTTTTGTGGGGAAGGGTTAACCACTTTAATGATGTATGGTTAGCATGTAAAAAGCTATACATACTTAATTTAAACAACTTGATGAGTTTGGAGATAAATATACATCTGTGAAAACATCACTACCATCAAGGTCATAAATATATCCATCACCCCTCAAAGGTTCCTCCTGTCCCCTTTTTAACAATTTTGTGTGTATGCATGTGTGTGTGTTAAGAACATATAACATAAGATCTATCCTCTTGGCAAATTCTAAGTACACAATACAGTATTGTTATTTATAGGCACTATGCTGTATAGTAGCTCTCCAGAACTTATTCATCTTGCATAATTGAAACTTTATACCTTGTAGCCATCCTCCTGTTTTCTTCTCCCCATAACCCAGGCCCTGGCACCCACCATTCTATTCTCTGCTTCTATGAGTTTGACTACTGTAGCTTCCACAGATAAGCGAGCTCATACCGTATTTTTCTTTCTGTTCCTGGCTGATTTCACATACATATCAATGCTAATTTGCAGAGAATTTTGGCCATGACCCACTATAAGAAATACATTTTACACCAGAGAGACAGAGAGAGAAAGAAAAAGAAATAAACCAAGTTTCACAAATCAATATTCACTATAGGCAGCATCCAATATTTTATAGCTCTAGTCTTTTAATTCCTTTTAAAATGCTGGTTGGAACCCAGTAAATTGGTTTCATGACCCCACCTCCAACATTGGATCACAAGTAAGTGGCTGAAAAAACACCAACCTATAGTTACTTTGGCTGTAAATAAAATATACAAGCCTTTCGCTGTAAGCCTAGCATTAACTGTTCTTGTGTGTTTATTATGGGAGTGAGTATGTGGAATATGAAAAAGCTTAGTAATTCCCTATGGGGCCTCAGTAAACTCACTCATACTTTTAGATTCTGTTTTCTCATTTTTAATAACTAATTGGTTATCTGCTACATCTGATTCAGACTGTATGTCTTGTGTCTTTCTTATTTTATTTCCCCATAAGCCCATGAATTCACAAGTCATCGTCTCTTTGGAGTGTGTTAAAGCAACTCAGATTTTTTTACACTATCACCTAGTACACACAATCCTTACCCAGGCTGAAGTGGGCATAAGAACATGAGATAGACGCCCCTACATCTTTCTTTTTGCTTTATTTCTTGCAGCTTTCAAGAAATAAAGCAACAAGACATGTAATGTCTCCTTGAATATTTTTCCAGTATCAAAACATTTTTCTAGACCAAATATCACACATGAAATATTTTTTATTTTCTATAGAAAGATACCAAACCGGTTCCTACTTACCTACAAAATGAAAAGTTCTTGCTTATTACTTAGTCTGGCAGCTTCTTGGAGCTAAAAAAAAAAAAGGAAGCATGTCACTTGTCCTCTTGAGCTCTAGTTTCTCAAAGATTCTTGTGGGTAGAGGAGAAGGCTGGGGTGTTAGTTGGGGAGTTTGCATAATGCATAGAACATTAGTTCTCTTTTCATTCCAGTAATTTAAGTAGTACATTATCATGATGGACCATATTAAAGTGCCTCAGAAAATGAACTTGGAAATGGTGATGGTGTCCAATGGGCAAAACCAGGTAATAGAGAATGGAACCAACTTCCACCTACACCAAGAAAACTATCCAACCTAAAGGATCCTCCTTTAGTTTGGTGAACTTCTTAGCAAAAGAGTTGAAGGCCAAAGTGTGGAAAAGAGTCAGTGCATCCATGTATTTATTACTCAGTTCACTATTATTATATTCCATCTCAGTTTCCACTTTGAAAAAATGATATGCCCATATTCTTGGTCTTTGAGATAGGGTCACCCAACATGATCACACTCATCTACTTAGCTAATAAAAATTCTTAACTGGTCTCATTGGCATGGTCTCTTCTCAGTCATATTAAAAGAATCTTTGTAAGATCCAGAAAAAAATATTCCCTAGTTTGATAAGTCCAAATACACACCTACTTATTTACTCCTTGTCTTGGTTTTATCACATTTATGAAACATGGCCTTATTATCTCTAACATAAATATCTTCCTCTTTCAGTTTTCCATTGATTCTTATAAATTAGAGCCAATGAAATAAAATATTTAAGTAATTACCTGGATATAACTATCTAGGTGGGCTTGCCATCAGCCTCTTCACATAAGACTCAATATATTTGCTGCATGTGGTACTCAAAATGTTTCTTTTGCATGGCCAAGTAAAGAGGTTTGGTCTATCCTTCTCAGATGAGTTGAAGTGAAAATTGTCTGAATGTTAAACTGAAATGTTAAACCAAAAGTCCCTGAGATTCTGGGCATTCCATGTGCTCACAGCCTAATTCTCCATGTAACAAGTTATTTGTGCATACAGATGCCTTAATTCCCCTTCTTCATAGGTAGTCTTCCCATGCTGACTCTAAACTTTGGCCAATGAAACAGCTAACAAGATACAAGCAGAAATTTGAAAAGTGCATGCACATTGGGGCTTGCCCTCTTTTGCTGCACTTGAGATCACCATGGGAATGAGCCTAGGCTAGACTTCTAGAGGAGGAGAGGCCATATGGAAAAGAACCAAGTCTCACTAGTCAATAATCCATCAATCTGGTTGCCAACCTGTCAACCACCAAATGTAGAAGTGAGGCCATGCTAGATTATCCAACACCATCTGACCCACAAATTGACCAAAAATGCATGAAAGAGCCTATCAAAGACCAGTCAAGCTAGCCTCAACCAGAAAAAATGTCTAGCCAACCCCTAAGTGAAATATTTCTAATAAAATGATATAGCTGTTGCTTTAAGCAAAAGAAATTAGAAGGTGATTTGT
>PVKZ01005446.1:0-53106 GCA_004027375.1 Macroglossus sobrinus | reverse complement strand
GACAGACTCAGACACACAGACACAGACACACACACACAGACACACACAGACACACTCACACACACACAGGACACAGACACACACAGACACACACAGACACACACACACACTCACACACACACACACACGCTCGAGGCCAGGAGACAGTGGAAGGCCCCAGGAGGCTGGCAGGACGCTGAGCTGAGCGGAAAGGAAAGAGGTTCTCGGTCCAAACCTCGCCCACCCCCTCTTTCCCACCCCACCCCCCCTTCCCCACACGCAGAGAGGGCCGGACCCTGAGGGCGGAAATGGGACACCTGCATGCTGGGGACAGGCCCAAGGGAGAGGTGGGGGAGGGTCGCGCCCCGGCCAGGCACGGCACCCCTCCCGCACCCCCCCCTTAAATCGAGTGCCCCTCGCGCCCCACCCAGACCCTCTGAGGCTGTTGCGGCTGCTGCCCCCCCCCCCGCCTGCTAACACTCCCCACATCTGTCTGTCCCCTGCCTGGAGAGTCCCTCCTCCTAGCACGGGGGCTGGCTGGGGTGGGGGAGCTGGGGGCCCCACGACTCTCGTGCGCAGCGTTGTCACGGGGCGAGCGTCGCTGGCCGGTGTCCAGCCCCAGGAAGGGGGCAGTTTGATGTCATGGGGGGGCAGGGGTGTCCAGCACCCAAACCTGTCCTTCTCCACCTCAGTCTCCTGTCCTCAGACTCACCGGGGAATCCGGGGGTGTGGCAGTGCCGGGGACAGAGGGGGTGGTGGCAGTGAGGAGGGTCCCCTCTGCCGAGGGGGTGACACTGGGGAGGGGCAGCAGGGGTGGTTCTGAGAGGCTCGGGGGGTAGAACCATGGGTCCCAGCTGCCCCTTTCCCCGCTGTCCTGGCTTCAAATACCAAATGCAGTGAGGGCAGCTGGGCTGGACCCAGCCCCGGACGTGGCACCCGGGGCCCCGCCGCCTGTACCTCAGTGCCCAGAGCGGGTGAGTGTGTGACAGCACCGGAGTCCTCACCCTCGGTGTCCGCAGGTGCTGTCCCCACAGGGACACGTCCCCCGGGGCCACACCCACAGGAGCCCGACCCGCCACCAGAGGGCAGCGTGGGGCCGGTCAGTGGGTGGATGAGTCCAGCCCCTGGCTGTGGGGGCCACCGGGGCTCATGGCACCGGGGGCCGCCCTGAGGGGGACCCCCCCGCCTCTGAGTGTCCTCCAGCCTCAGGCCGAGTCTGGGCCCTTGACCCCTCTCTGAGGACACATTCCTTCCGCGTCCCGAGCACTTCCACAGGGAAGAGCATCCCCATCCTGCAGTCCCGGGGCGGGGCCCGTCCCCCGGGAGAGGGGCGGGGGGGGCCCTGCCGGCCCAGTGACCTGACGCCCCATGGGGCGCGGGCTTCTGAGGTCACCAGCTGGAACCCTGTCGCTGCCCTGGATAAGGGTCAATAAGCCGAGGCAGCGCCCAGGACAGCTGGCCGCCGGCCGGACCGGATCTGCTGACGGGGCAGCGAGGAGCTGGGGGCGAGACCAGAGGGGACACGGCCGGGGGGCTCTGACTTCACTGGCGGGGTCTCGCGCTCTCGAACGCCCCAAGCCCACCAGTCAAAGTGCAGGCCGGGGAGGGGCCCGGGGCCCCCCGGGGGGCTCGGTCCCCCGTGGCAGCCCGGGCAGGGTGCAGGGCCGTCGCTGTGGGCCACTCTGGTCCGGAGCTGAGGACAGTGCAGCTGGGCGAGCAGAGCTCCCGCCAGGCTGCGAGCGAAGCCCAGCGGCTGGGAGGCGGCCGGCTGGGCACGGTGGCCCCCGGCCCATCGGCACCCCTCGCAGAGCAGGTGCCGGGGACGCGGGAACAGCGAGGCTGGCGGCAGAGCCGTGGGCTGCGGGGCCTGGGCCTCCCCAGGGGCCACCCAGGAAGCCGGCCCGGCCTGGTGGCCCTTCTCAGGCCCCTGGTGGCCACCTCCTTCCTGCCTCCTCCGTGAGCCAAACATGCGACAGCGTGGGGGGGACCTGGGGCGCCCTGACCCTGGCTTCCTCTGGGAGGCTTGCCGAGGGGTCCCTGTGGGCACCGTCCGTCGTGGAGGCTGGCCGTCTGGATGTTCCCTCGGCCTCACTTGGCGTCCCCTCTGGGCCACACAGGTGGAAGCAGGGAGCAGGGAGTGACACCGAGGAGCCAGCTGCCTCTCTGCAACCTGGCTGGGTCCCTCGTCACACGTGCCATCAGGGCTCCCGGCCCCAAGGCGGGGGAGGAGGACACGAGCACGTGAGCCAGCCGAGCGGCCCTTGCTCAGAGGGCTCAGGGCTGGGCTGGGGGCCCTGGGGTGCTCGGACCGGGCGCAGGATGGGGCGCCCTGCTTGAGCCCCCTCTTCCGTTCTAATTAACTTAATGTTCCCACGTTAACGCACAGGATAAAAATTCCGGACCGCACAAAAAGTTCTCACATGAAAAGTAGAAATCGCTCCCCCACAGCTGGCTCCTCTCACCAGGCCAGTGCCAAGCCCAGACCCAGGCCTCCTGCCGTCCCCACGAGAAGCACAGAGGACCCCCCCACACACCGTGAGCCCGGGCGGGGGCAGGCTGCTGTGTACCCCGGAGTCAGGCGGCTTGCCCTCCATGCAGCCGGGATGGGGACGCCCAGGGCTGGGTCGGCAGCCCCACTCCCCGCCCGGGTCCTGCACAGACCCCTGCCCCCACCCCCCGGGAGAAGAGCCCCCGCCTGCCCCCAGGACTGTCACTGTCCCCTTCCTCCCACGCGGTGCCCAGACCGGGGGCCGTCCCCCATGCAGAGACAGCGGCAGGGCGGAGGAGAGTGGGGGCTGTGTGTCCCCACAGTGACCCCGCCCTGCCCCAGCCCCCGCCGGGCCGGTCCCCACGCAGAGCTCCCTTAGATTTCGAAAGTCCCTGCGGTTCTGCCAGAGGACATTCCGTATCCCGGTCCCTGACCGCTTTGACCCCCTGTGGCGGGGAATGTGGGAGGTCAGCCCCCGACCTGCTACATGGGGCTGTGAGCAGGCCCCCGCCCCCGCCCCGGCCAGATCCGGCCAGCTGACCAGCTGATGGGTCCTCAGCCAGGGCAGGGGCCGCGGGGAGCAAGGTGCTGGTGGGGGGACGGGGGGGGGGGGCGGACACTGACAGAAAACACCTGGGCTGCGTCCCCGACCTCAGGCCCCCGACGTCTGGGACGCGGGGGAGCCCCGCACCCCCCTCCCATGCGCCCTCCCGCGAGATGCCGGATGCCGGCCCCAGGCAGCCCCCGTCACCGCCTGGGGGACCTCCGTGCCTTGTCGCCACCCCCGGCCCTCTGTCCGGCCCTCTGTCCTGCGCGGCCTGGGCCAAGTGCACGCCCCGCCGAGGCCTTGCTGGCGTCTGCGGAAACCAGAACCAGCTGACATGTGTGAGGCATTAAGCCCCTTGCAGCTCGTGGCCACAGTGGGGCACTGCGAAGCCCCTGGGGGCAGGTTTTTTTAAAAAAGAGGTGGCTTTTTTGTGCAAGGGAAGCTGGCTGGAAAATTCAGGGGAGGGATGGAACTTGAGAAAAACAGGCACGAACTCCTGAGCCTCGTGATCTGGGAGCAGGGTGGCCGGGAGGCGGCAGGTTCCGGCAGCACTCGGCACCCCTCTGGCCCAGGGTGAGTCTCAGGGGGCCGGGGTAGGCCGAGGGCCTGGCTCTGTGACCCCTGCGCTGCAGAGCCGCCTGGCTCAGGGAGGGTTGGGGGTGCGTCCCTCGGCGGGCACCTGCTGCGTGTCCAGGGAGGCCTCTGAGCTTGAAGTGGCGGAGACAGGTGAGCGCTTTGTGGGTCGGGAGGGGCAGGCCTCGACAGGCTGGGGGTCTGGGCTTCTCGGGTGACGGACAGAGGGCAAGGCAGAGCATAGGACACTGGTGCCAGGCGGAGGGGAAAGAGGCTGGCTTCTGGGCGGGGGAGGCTGAGCCACCCTCCTCAGGGGAGAGAGGGACCCGCCAGTGGGCAAATAGAACACAGCCACCCCCGGGGGCCTGGGGCTGGAGCAGGGCCACCACGAGGGACCAGAGGAGCCACCAGCCTGTGAGCTGCGAATCCATCAGAGCTCAGGGACCCCAGCGACAGACGGGAAGCCGAGCCAAGCTGGGGCTGTCGGCGGGGACAGCTCTGCCAAGTTCCCAGGGGGACCCAGGAGACAGAGCCCAGGGGCGGCTCAGAGAGTCACGCCTGCCACCGCCTGGGGGGCAAGGCCAGCCCTGCTGCGGGGCGGGCATGCCGGCCGGGAGAGGCTCCCGTGGCATCTGCAGGAATGCCACCTGCCCCGGCCGGGAGTCTGCACCGCACGGGGCTGCTGGCCGCAGAGCACGCGTCCCCTCCCAGCTGCGCCAAATCCAGAGGGGGGGCGTGCCACCCACGGCCACCGGGACGAGAGGAGACGGGACTGAGGGACGGGACCGAGGGTCAGCCTCCACAGCCGCACCGTGAGGCCTCGTGCTCCCGGCGGATCCCCCCCCTCCTCGCTCCCACTGCACGGAGCCGGGAGTCGGGGGGACGGGGGGCGCCCGCTCGCACAGCCAGCCGCGCCCCTGCTGCACCCTCAACGCCGGGTCCACGCGACAGAGGTCGCCAGCTGGGTGAGGAGAGGCGAACGCAAGGGCAGGCCCAGATAAACGAACGAAGAATGCGACCCCGGACGGACCAAGCAGCCCTGGTGTCAGGGCTGCGTTGTTTCCATGAAACCCCCAGAAGAGACCAGAAACCACCGCTGAGCGATCAAATACACGATTCCCCACCGTGATGCCACGCGGGAGACAGGACTGAGGCCATGCCCGGCGCGGTGAACGCAGAAGGACCTGCAGCGGGAGAGGGAACTCCAGGAGCCTGGCGAGGGCCCCGGGGGGCTACGGCGTGAGTGACAGCAGTGTCAGAGGGGCAGCAGCAGCCAGGGCGGGCCCTGGACCAAGGCAGAGGGGCTCCCAGCAGCGCCCCTGAGTCTGAGCCAGCCACGTGAGACCAGCTGCAGGGCCCGGAGGACGGCATGGTGACTCGGGTCATGTCCCAGACAGGTGGGACTCGGACGGACACCACCCCATGACAGCCCGGGGTGCACAACCCCCCCCTCCCCAGCTGTCCAGCCCCTAGGGGACCAGCCTGCAGCCCGGAGGTTCACACCCAGCAGAGCGCGGGGCGCGTGGGGGCGCACAGGCCCTCCCCGTGAGCCCCTGCGGGGGTCAGCTTCCACAGCCCGCACCAGAAGGGCTCAGAGTGTCAGGAAGGCGCCCGCAGTGTCACCCCCGCGGCCGAGCCCAGAAACGCTTCCCGGTCGGCCGTTCTCCAGAGCCACCCAAGGGGGAAGCCCTCAGGCCGGACACGGGGCCCGAGTCGCGGCAGCGTGTGGCGCCAGGGCCAGGCCGGGCCGAAGGACAGCTGGCCCTTTCTCTCGGTCACCAAGGACTACTTTTGCGTGAATTTACATTTTTAATATTGTGTTGAGACACCGCTCGCCTCTTGACCGAGGTTTTCGTGGCCTCAACGAGAAGCTGGCCCCCGAGGGGTTGCCTCGCCTTCATACCCTCGCCCTGGGCCACTGTGGTCACAGAGGTGCGAGGGCCGTGCCGTGTGGGCGGACGGGGGTGGCTGACCTCGGGGCCGGCAGGCGAGCCTGGGGCCTGGGCTCCCGAGACGCGTCTGTGGGAGTCTGTGGGAGTCTGTGGGAGTCTGGGGGAGGACGGGGGAGGACTCCAGCTCCGAGGAGGCGCTGGCACTTGGGACCTGAGCCCCAAAGTCCAATGTGCTCCGTCAGAGCCTGCAGTAGGACCCCTGCGAGGCCAGCGGGCTGCCAGCCAGGCCCGAGAGGCAGACCCCTGCCTGGCGGCTGAGCGGAGCTGCAGCTTTAGCTCCTGCAGGCAGATGGCGGCGGCCCCGTCCTGGGGGACGCTGACCCAGCGCCCTGAGCCTCACCCTCCGCCTGCTCTGCAGCCCGTCTCTGGGGGGGCAGCAGCCTCTTACTACCCCTCAGCCTGGCCCAGACAGCGACGCCCAGCCCCGTCTGTCTGGGACTCCCGTCCACCCGCCCTCGCCGGGAATGTGCTGACTGCTGATAAACGGCGGCTCCTGGCAACAGTCACCTGAGCAAAGGCCTCTGTGCCCCCTCCTCCCGCCCCGGAACCAGATCGTCCTCCCGTGCACGGCCCAGAGCAGCCACAGAGCAGGCCCCTGCGGACTGTCATGTGGACCAGCTGGTGGCTCTGGCCCCTGGTGGCCGTCTGCACCGCAGACCAGTTCCGGGACGAGGCCGAGAGGATCATGCAGGGCACACCTGTCATTGACGGGTAAGCGGCCCCTGCGGGGACGGGGCGGGGCCCGGGGCTGGGGGAGCCGGGACTGGGGGAGCCGGGGCTGGGGGAGCCGGGGCTGGGGGAGCCGGGAGCCAGGCCGGCACCCCTGACTGTCTCTGAAACGTGGGCCTTGCCCTTCGCTGGCCGGTCTCTGCGCAGCCTCCTAGGGCTCCCCAAGGCTTCAGCAGATGTCACCCCACAACCCGGCCCCCCGCACCCTCTGGGCCAGGTCCCAGCGCAGAGTGGGAGCCGGGGATGCTGGGGGCCTGGCCGAGGTCACGCTTCACACGGGCCGCAGCTTTCCGTCACCTGCTGCTGCAGGCCAGGGTGACATCCACCACAGGCTCCCGGGGCCCCTTGGACCCTCCTCCCGGAGACCCTGTCCTCAGGCCCCTCCGTCTCCAGCAGCCACCTGGGGGATGGGACGCCACAGGTGCGGAATCAGCGCGACCTCACTCAGTGCTTGGCGTTCTGTCACATGTCACACCCCAGACTGAGCCCATGACATGCCACTCCTGCAGCCCCTATTCCAGCCAAGCCCCGGTGACACAGCGTCACTGTCTGAGGTCACAGCCCACCTGAAAGCTCCCTCCACTTGCATGTGCCCTGCCCCCCGCCCCGAGCTCGGCGCCTCTGAGCCTCTGACTGCGGCTTCCTCGGACCCAGGCCCGGCCTGAGCAGCCAGAGGGGGTCTGGAGACTGCGTGTCCCCGCCACGGTCCTTCCTGGAGACGCTCCCCCACCTCCACCCCAGCCCCCCATCGGCCTCAGTCCTCCCCAAGGCCACCAAGGCCACCGCCACCCCTACTCCTCCACGCCCCTGGCAGGCCTCACGGTGTCCCTGCTTGGCCTGTGTCCTTGTCCCCGCCCTCGGCCCCGGCAGGGCAGCCATGGGCGCGGACGCTGCAGCGCCAGCCCGCGGTCCCGCGTTCTGCGCTGCGTGGGTGGCCCGCAGGCAGAGGGCTGCACGTGGTTGTCACAGACGGAGCCTGGGCTGCGGCGCCTGGCGCCCCGTGAGCACGCGGCCGTCACTGCCCCCAGACGCCTCTGGGCTTTGCTGGGCGACAAGCTCTGCAGGAAAGCAGAGGAGGCGGCCTTGGCCATGCGCGGGGTCGCGGGCGCCCCGTATCCCTCTGCCCGCCCGGCTCCCCCCTCTGCTTCCAGGGCCCCCCGGGGGCTCCGCACATGTGTGTGGCGGGGGGGCCTGGCGGAGGCCGCTGCCCGGCCCCCCGCGGTCTGGCAGGAGCCAGCAAGGGCAGGAGGAAGATGCTGACGGTAGGAGCCAGGGCCGCTGCTCCTCGTGGGGGTGGGGGGAGGGCGGCCGGCGCGGAGGGGTCCAAGTTCAGGCGCCGGCAGTTGTCCAGGGGACCCGTGAGGAGTGGAATGCGCAGGCAGCTGGGAGCCCGCGGTGGTGCCGAGGGCGTGCTGGCATGGAGGTCCACAGCGCCAGGACTCAGTGCGGCCACCATTCCCACCGCCACCTCCTCGTGGCTTAATGTGGCTGCGCGAGCTCCGGGCATCACATCTGCATGCCACCCAGCAGGAATGAGGAAGGGACACGGAAAGGGCAAAGCGTGAGCAGCAGCTTCTGTCTGGCAAGGCCAGCCTTTGGAAGGTGTCACAGCGCTAAGGGGCGGGAGGGATCTTTATTTCGAAAGGCCAGCACCCTGCTAAAAATAGGGGGTCCTGTGAGGGAGGTGTAGGAGGGTGAGCGCAGGCGGCCAGCAGGCTCTCCCACAGCAGCTGCCCACTGCTTCCCACACTCAGAACCCTGGCCTCCCTGCTGCAGTGGGATGTCACCACTGCCGAGGACACTGCCCAGGACACACAGATAAGGAGGGTGGGTCAGGCGGACCAGAACAGCGGGGTGCACCACAGGGCAGAGGCGGCCTCTGTCCTCAGCGTGGGCTCCTGCGTAGGCTGGAGAGACCAGAGACGGAGGGGAGGAGGGGAGAGTGAGCTCCCCCTCCCTCCTGCGGCCAGGTGGCAGCTGGAAGGGGGGGCTGGGGGAGGGGGAGGCTGGGGGCTGGGGCTCCTGGGGGCTGGGGCTCCTGGGGCAAAGGAGTGAAGTCCCCGTGGGAAGCCACGCCCTTCCGTCCATCCCAGGGACAACACCCAGCCCAGCGGCCTCGCCCAGCTGGATCCCTCCGTCAGCGAATGATCCCTCCCCCAGCCCACTCCCCAACCTGTCAATCAAATCACAATCAGAGTCCCTGCCCCCAGCCCTTCCCAGAGAGCAGGGCCAGCTCCCAGGGTCTGAGGCGGGGCTCAGAGAAGGAACAGTGGCTTTGGGGGAGGGGCACGGTGGCCCCAGGAGGCCCGAGGCCCCAGGTCGTCCTCACAGCCCTCTTGTGAACAGGGGTTCAGAGGGCGCCTGCCCAGATGTCCTGTTTGGGTGTGCACGTGTGTGCACATTGGGTGTGCGTGCACACGTGGGCTTGTGTGTGCTCGTGTGGGTGTGCACGCTCACTGGTTAGAGGCCAGACTCCTGCTGGTGGCCTGGCCGGGCCTGAGACTCTGCATTTCTAAGCGGCCGCTGGGGACCTGTGCTGCCTCCACGCACAGGGCTTACCCAGGACAGGCCCTTGAAGGGAAGACGCACCCAGGCAGGGCTCTCAGCCGGGTTACCTGGCCTAGGGGCGGGGCACAGCTGAGCAGCTCACCTATGCTCAGGTGTGTTCAGGTAAGGCACAGTCTGTGACCCTGGCCTTGGTCCTGAGCCGTGAGAAGCGGGAACGGAGGCCAGGGCGGGCACCTGGAGGCCCCGGGTCCGAGTGGCCGCCCACCCCGCCCCCCACCCTGCTCCGACCCGCCCCCCACCCTGCTCCGGCCGCAGGCACAACGACCTGCCGTGGCAGCTGCTGACCAGTTTCAACAACCGGCTGCGGGACGCCAGGGCCAACCTGACCAGCCTGGCCCACACGCACACCAACATCCCCAAGCTGAGGGCCGGGCTCGTCGGGGGCCAGGTACGCGGCGGCCTCGCCCTTGCCTGTGTTGGGGTCCACCCTTCTCCCTCACGTCCTGGCCAAGGCGCGCCCCCCACCCCGGCGGCAGCATACCTCCCACCCCCTTGGGGCCACAGGTCCTCGGAGGGGTCTCTGACAGGCCCCCCCCAACCCCCCCACCCCCGACTGTGGGGACGGCTTTGAGAACGGGAGGGGAGGGAGGACGCGTGTGGGGGGTGGGGCAGGGCCCGCGGTGCTAGCCCCTGTGCCTGTGGCCCCCAGTTCTGGTCTGCGTACACGCCCTGTGACTCCCAGAACAAAGACGCTGTGAGGAGGACGCTGGAGCAGATCGATGTCATCCACCGCATGTGCCAGACGTACCCCGAGACCTTCGTGTGTGTCACCAGCAGCGAAGGTGGGTCCCGCCCACCCCTGCCCTCGTCCCGAGCCCAGGCGGTGGTGCAGCTCGGCCGCCCGTGGGGCTAAGCTCTCCCCAGAGGCCCAGAAGCTGGCTGCGCCCTGCTCGCAGGCATCCGACAGGCCTTCCGGGAGGGCAAGGTGGCCAGTCTGGTCGGCGTGGAGGGCGGCCACTCCATCGACAGCAGCCTGGGCGTCCTGCGGGCTCTCTACCACCTGGGCATGCGGTACCTGACGCTCACGCACAGCTGCAACACACCCTGGTGAGTGGCCCAGGGAGGCCGCACCTGGGGGCGGTGTGGGTGGGCCTGACCCCTTATCCTCTGCCTACCGCCAATGCGGGCAGCCCGCGATGGCCATTCTGACCTCCTTCCTCCCAGGGCGGACAACTGGCTGGTGGACACGGGGGAGGACAAGGCCCAGAGCCAAGGCCTGTCGTCCTTCGGGCAGGTGAGTGGGGGGCAAGGCCCGCGGTCCCCATCAGAGGGGACGTGACCCAGGACACGGCATCTCACCTCACAGGCCTGTCCATCTCCCGCCAGTGGCGCTGGCAGGGGTGGCCCCAGGGTGGGCGTCCAGCTGGAACCCACTGCACAACAGTGTGGTCCCAACTGTCTAGCCATTAGGGGTTTATCAGCACCTGGCCCCGGTGCAAACGCGCTCCCCCACGCCTGGCCCTCCAGGGGTGCTGCCCTGCACCCCAGGCCCCCGGGCGAGCACGAGCACGCACTGCGCGCCCGCCCGCCCCGGTCCGCTGAGCCCCGTCCCGTCTCCCCCAGAGCGTGGTGCGGGAGATGAACCGGCTGGGCGTCATCATCGACCTGGCCCACGTGTCCGTGGCCACCATGAAGGCCGCCCTGCGGCTGTCCCGGGCCCCCGTCGTCTTCAGCCACTCCTCGGCCCACAGGCTGTGCGAGCACCGGCGCAACGTGCCGGACGACGTGCTGGCGCTGGTGGTGAGGGCGTCCGCCCGGCCTGCCCACCCCCCACCCCCGGTCCCCGCGGGCCCCGGTGCCCCGTGCGGTGCCCACAGCCCCCCCCGTCCCGCGCAGAACCAGACGGGCAGCCTGGTGATGGTGAACTTCTACACCGACTAC
This sequence comes from Macroglossus sobrinus, assembly GCA_004027375.1. Lineage (NCBI taxonomy): Eukaryota > Metazoa > Chordata > Mammalia > Chiroptera > Pteropodidae > Macroglossus > Macroglossus sobrinus. The sequence goes on along the minus strand of PVKZ01005446.1, from coordinate 42,389 downwards.
GTGTCCTGCAGCGCGAAGGCCACCCTGTCCCAAGTGGCAGGTGAGTGCGAGCGAGCAGCCGGCCGAGCGGCTGAGCGGGGCGCCCCTCCCAGCACCCACACCTGCTGCCGCCCCCCCCCCACCAGACCACCTGGACTACATCAAGAAGGTGGCAGGAGCCGGAGCGGTGGGCTTTGGTGGGGACTTCGATGGCGTCTCAAGGTAAGGGCCGAGGCTGTGTCCTGTGGACGAGCTGGCAGGGCCCCGACCCCCACGAAGTGTCCCACAGGGGGCGCCAACATGTCTTGCTCTGAAGGCCACTGCCCTGGACCCCGAGCCTGAGCATGGGGGTGAGGCAGGTCAGCGGCTCACGGGGCGGTGGACAGGCCCCGGTCCCCGGCCCCAGCCCCTGGCCCGCACACCCGGGTCCTCTCCGCCTGCGTCCCAGGCTCCCCTCAGGGCTCGAGGACGTGTCCAAGTACCCGGACCTGATCGCCGAGCTGCTCCGGAGGCAGTGGACGGAGGCGGAGGTCAGGGGCGCCCTGGCCGAAAACCTGCTGAGGGTCTTCACGGCCGTGGAGGAGGTGAGGAGCTGCCCCCTGCACCCAGCCCCTCCCCGGGCGGGAGACGGGCAGGCGGCCAAGCTGTGTCTGTCCCCAGGCAAGCGACCACACACAGACGCCCGAGGAGGAGCCCATCCCGCTGGACAAGCTGGAGGGCTCCTGCAGGACCACGTACGGCTACTCCGCGGCCCCCAGCCTCCACCGCCCGCCGGGGACGCTGCTGGCCTCCCTTGCCCCCCTCCTCTTTGGCCTGTGTCTCCTGTGACGCCCTGGGGGCCGACCCCTCCCACTCCGCAGTCAGGGACCACCGGGCCAGGGAGCAGCGGAGACTCTGGGAGCCCTGGCCTGGCCCGGCCCGGCCCCCACAGGCCCCCGGGCCCCTGAGGGCACGCTGTGGAGAGCTCGGGGCGCAGGCCCGCCGTGGGCCCTCAATAAAGGCAGTGACCCTGGGAGTCTGGTGGGTGTGTGCTGTCGGTGCCCTGGCCTGTGTGGGACATGTGCAGTCACGTTTGGTGGCCTCCTGCTCAGCCAGTCACAGACGGCCACCCGGGCAGGGACATGAGCGACGCTGGCTCACACAAACAGAAGTGTTTATGTGCCACTCTCATGTAGGCTACATCATCTCAGGGTAAAACTTAAAACTGCGTTCCCTGATCCCTGCTAGCTGGTGGGGCCCGAGAACCTGCATTCCTCACAACGGCCTGCCTCCCAGTTTCCCCTCAGCTCCCCTTGTGGGGAGCCAGCCGGCCGCTGAGGGAACCCCCACCCCAAGGCCGCTGAAGAAAACCAGGGCGCTTTCTCGGGAGTCAATCGGTTTACTTACAACAGCGTTTTGGGCAAAGAGCGAACATGCCCAGTGCCCCGATGAGCCCTGGCCTCTCCCCAGCTGGGGGCCAGGACACCAAGGACCTTCTCTGGACCCCCAGCACGTGGGCGCCCCGATGGTCCAAGGCCAGGATGTAAGGCAAGGCCGGCATCGCAGGACAAACGCCACACAGCGCCCCGAGCCTACGTCTCAGGTCGCCCCAACACCACACACTGCACGGAGCACCCCGGGCTCCCCCGTCCAGGAAGGGGCACACGCGGACGTCAGGGCGAAGGTCTACGCGTTCTGTTCGCGAGAGCCCCCGTGTGAGGGCCGACGAGGCAGCCGGGGCCTCGGGGAAAGGCCCGGTTGGGTACGGTCACTGTGCGCGGAGCTGGCCCCGGTCAGTACCAGCCATGCACCTGCCATGAGGCCACGCGGGGGGCGTCAGGCCCAACGCTCCCCATCCGCCACCCGCTCCTTCTGTTTGGCAAAAAAAACAAACAAAAAAACAAAAAAAAACCCCACCCCCAAATCCTTAAAACAAAACACCTTCAAAAAAACAAAGTAAACATCAGAAACTAGGAAACAAACTACAGCCTGTCCATCATCACGTCCCCACGAGTGCGGCGGCCGCCTCCTGGGCGCGGCCCGAGGGTGGCTGTCCTGAGCCGCCATCAGCCAGCCTGTTCCCAAGGTCAACACTGTGAGCACGCAAGGCAGGAGGGACCAGCTTGGAGAAGCACCCCACGACCTACAGTGCCAGGGAACAGCAACAGACAACACCGAGGACCACGAGGTGGCCTGCTCGGTGGCTGGGAGGGGCCTGTGCACTCATCTGGGGTCTGGGAGGTCGCAGGGTGCACCCGGGCCCTCCAGAGGCGGCAGTGGAGTGGACACACCTGGCCTCGGAGCTGGGCACCCGGCAGGGCTCGGCCAGCTGCCACCACACGCCGTCCACTACCCAGTCCCCTGGAGGGCGGGGGACAGAAGGGAGCCTGCGGACCCTCCAGCTGGTTGGCACAAGGTCACAGAAATTACCCACAAAAGCAGAAGTGTGTGCAAACTCACCCACCAGGACAGAGACCCCCCTCCCAGCCTAAGAGAGCAGGACGCGCCCCGGGCTGGCGCGTGACGGGGCTGAGGGCAGTGAGGCCAACGGCTGCAGCTGCAGGGTCAGCGCAAAGGCAGGACGGAGCAGGGTGGACGGGCCTTCCTTCGGGCTCCTGCGCGCCCGGCCGCGAGGCGGCGTCCTGCAGGGTCCGCTAGTTCCTCAGGGCGGCCAGCCTGCAACCCACAAGGGCTCCGTGAGCGAGGGCGGGGGGCCCAGCGGCAGCGGAGCGAGGGGGGCGGGAGCGGGGGCAGGAGCGGGGGCGGGGAGGACCCCCGGGCACGTCAGGGCGCGGCGCGGCGCCCACCTGCGTGACAGCTGGTCCTCCTGGCTGCGCACGGAGCTCTCGCCCACCGCGGACGCGCCCTCGGGCAGTTGGCTGAGCTGGTCCAGGACCTCCAGGCCGTTCTCCTCTGCAATCTGCACTATGAGACTGTCCACCTGCTCCTGCGGCGTGGTCAGTGTGGTGGCCGAGCTCATCGAGTCCTCCATCACCTGGGGGGCGGTCAGTTTCTGGGCGACTGGGCCTGGTCGAGCCCCCACAGCCCGACAGGCCCTTGCACGATCGCCCCACCTCGACCACCTCTGCGCTGCTCGTCCCGTCCACACGGCCTCCTCGCTCCCGCTCCCTGGACCGTCCCCGGCTTGCTCAGGCCTCTGGGAGCCAAGCCCAGCTGCTGCCCATGAAGCTGGTCTGAGCCCGGCACCTAAGTGCCAGCTCCAGCCCCAGGCGTCACGTCTGCTAGGGCCATGGGCGGTCTGGACCCCGACAAGAGTCAGGTGCCCTGGAGGCGGCCCCACAGGGGCCAGTAGGGGACACTGGGTGACACTGGGAGGGGACATGTACGTGGCCCCGTGCGCTGCCCCCACGCCTGGCCTGGGCCGACCTACCGACGTGTGCACGTCCAGGTTCTGCACCTGCTGCTCGAACTTGTCCATCACCGCGGACACCTTCTGCAGGTCCATGCTGCTCAGAGCTCTGTCCAGGGCTTTGGTCACCTGCGCCATGTTCTTGGTCACCTGGCACGGGGGTGGAGAGGCAACAGGATGCAAGGAAGAAGTGGCACCCACCAGGGACAGGCCCCCTGAGCTCCACCCAGGTCGACGAGCCCCCAGGCCAGGCCAACCCAAGCTGGGCTCAGGCCACTCCAGGTACGTCCTCAGGAAGTGCCATCGATGACCCGATGGACACGAGGAGCCCAGGCCACGAACGTGGTCACAGTCCAAGGACACCGTGGGTCTTTGGGGCCGTGCCTTCTCTGGCACCACACTTGCTGTGTGGCCGGAGTCCCCACCACAGAGCAAAGGGGCCCAGTGTGACACCCCCCGCGGCCAGCCCTGGCCTCTGCCAGCAGCGGACGTGGCTTGGGTCGAGCACTCACCCCCTTCATGGTCACGGCCGTCTGCACCTTGGAGGCCACCGCGTCCACGCGGGACGCCATGCGCAGCCAGTTCACGCCTTCATTCTTCTTGCGGATGGCGTTCTCCGCGTACACACGGGCGCACTCCACGCTCTTCTGCTGCAGGGCCTGAGAGCCGGGAGACGCCTGCTGGAGACGCCGCTGCAGGACGCGGCCGCTCCGGGCCGCCTGCCGGTGTCCCCCACACAGCCCTCGGCAGGCCTCCCGCCCGGAGCGTCCGTGGGCGTCACAAACATGCGGAGGCCCAGGCCCCACACCCGGGAAAACACGGCTACCTTTTCCGGCCCCTCCCCACCCACGGCGACTCGGCCGCACACTGTCACCCACACACAGCATGGGCGACCTGACTCCAAGGGAGCCACAGCGGCAGAGCACGACCAGGACGCAGCCCCGCAGCCCACTGTCTGGCCTTTCTGCTCCAGAGGCCGCCACTGGTGACAGGTCGCCAACTCCAACACCTGCACCCCACAGCTGTCACTGACCCCGTGACTGCAGCCAGATCCTCCCTTCCCTGGCCCTCCCTGGAGAGGCCCTGCGGGGCACGGGGACCTGGGAGTCCCCGCTCTGCCAGGCCCCGATGCCGAGGCACCAGCTCCCCAGGGAAGATGGCTGAGGGGTGGAGGGTGGCAGCCGGAGCCCATATCCCACGCACGCAATGTGACAGAGCAAGTTCAGAACACGGGAAACGAGTAAAGGCCCGGTCACTCAGAGGGAGCACAGGTGCCGCATGGTCCTTTTGCCTGGGACGCCTGGGGGGACCCCACAGGGGACCGGCAGCACTGCCTCACCTTCTTCACTTTCGCCTGCTCCGCCTTCGAGTCCTTCTCCGCCTTCTTGGCCAGCTTCTCCAGCTGCTTCGCTGTGAACTGAGCACAGGCGGGCGAGGCCAGGGTCAGAGGCCAAGCCCCCAGCGGGCCCTGCACCCTCCACCACGGGGCTGGGGAGGGCCGTCAGGGGCCGCCCCCTGGAGAGGAAGGCTTATGCTTGTGGATGGAGTCTCAACCTCCAGGAAAAGCTGGGTGGACCATCCAGGACACCCCAAGTACAACCCGAACCCAGAGGAGGAACCCCCGAAGCCCGACAGGAAGGAGCATGCCACCGCGCCGACTCAGTAATCCCGTCGTCCGTCTGCCCGGGCACTGTGCAGAGGTCCCCCATTCACAATGTCTCTCTGAGTGCCACCTCCGCCATCGTCCCCATACACTACCCGGCGGGGCAGGGCTGGGGCAGCGGCCGGAGAACATACCTTCAACTGGAACAGGGTATCTGTAAAGAGAGAAGACGCGTCAGGGTTTCAGGAAGTGTGGCGCGCAGCACTTCTGACGAGCAGACGGGGTCCCCGAAGCGCTCGACACGCAGAGCTGCGACAGCGCAGAGGGCACTGACGGGGGCCCCAGCAAGGGGAACCGGCACGCCAAGCCCGGGCAACCGCGGAGCCTCCCAAACCAGTGACTCCTCTCAGGTGACCCAGATGGTGTCACTAGCTGACCTCAGGAACTAGTATGTAGGCAACTGAGTTACGGATGCAGCATGCGGCCCGTGGTGAAAACTCAAGATAGTGGTTTGTGACTGGTGCAACTTTAAAGAAAAGATTCTTGCAATTCTTTCTCCAGTGAATATGGCTCAGCCCTTGTCTCTCTTTTTGATGTGCTCGTCCTCCCAAGGGTAAATCGATAAAAACAGCAGGGTGATGACTCGTGTGCTGTCCAAGTGCTGGCTCACAAAGACCACGGCAGCTGTGCTTCTGAGCTGTCGAATCAGGCCAAGTGGCTTCCCTCCCGTCCCCAGGAGGAACCAGAGACCCGAGTGCACCGCTGGCTCACGGCCTGGTATCTGAACTTGCTACCCACTCACCAAACTCAAAAGCAGGGAGATTCAAGTTCACCTTAAAACTATCACAATGTATTCAATTTCTAACTTGGAAGAATGAGTCCTGAAGGGGTTTAGTGCCCTGGCTCAGAACGAAGGAATAAAATCCTGCAACCAGAAGGGACGTCCAGTGCCCTCAGCCCCAGCCCGAGGGGACCAGCTGTGCCAGGAGGTCTGGCAAGCTCCGGGCAGCGCCTCGTGCAGACCTGGTCCAAAGCAAAGTCGTGAGGATTTAGGAAACAGCCTGGGGGAAACCAAGAGGGAGGCTGTGTGTCAGGAGCAGGGAAACGGGGTTGGGTCACTATGGGATTTTCCAAAGCCCCTCCCTCCCGGCCTCGGCTTGGTTACCAAGACCTGAGCCGTAGGAGGAGACTGAAGATCAAAATTCCTTAAGAAAAAATCTAACCCGCTAAAAAGTCCTCCCGGCAAAAGAGACCCCTGGAGAGCGAGGGAATACGGAAATTATGCGCAAACCCAACGTGTGTGTGTGTGTGTGTGTGTGTGTGTTGGGCGGGGATGGGGGGTCGTGAGGCCAAGGCGATCTGCGCGGAATTTCCTTCCTGACAAAGCCCCGGCTGCGCAGCTTTTCTTCACATGTCACAGAGTGATTTTCCAAACTCCTCTGTCACACAGGCCCTTCGACATCGCGGCAGAGGTAGGCGCCCCCGCGATCGCGAGTCCCCCCGTGTGGTGTCCCCGAGCGCGGGGCGGGCTGGCGGCGGGGGACAGCTCCCGGGGTCCGCCCGGGGTCCCGCCTTGGGCCCGGCGCCCCGGCCCGAGCGCTTCCTGTTTGTCTCGGTGGCGCCGGGGCGCGGCGCAACCCCTTCCTTTTCCGGTGCCCGCTGACCCGACGCCCCGGGCCTCCAAACGCCCGGGCCTCTCGCCGGCGCCGGGGACGGGGAGCAGCCGGGCGCGGAGGGTGGGGAAGGGGCCGCGGGGGCTGCCCGCGTCCCGCCCGCGCCCCGAGGCCCGGCCTCTTACCGTCCATGGCCGGTGCGGCGGCGGCGGCGGGCTCGCAGAGGCGCGGCGACGGGATCTGCTGCAAGCGTCGATCGAACCGCCCCGCTCCGCCCCGCGGCCGCTTCCGGGTCGCTCGCCACTTCCGGCGGCCGCCGCTCTCGCGAGAGGAGCGCGGCCGGCGCGCAGGCGCACAGGCGCGCGGGCGCGGGCGCGGGCGTCGCCGTGGCGACCGCGCGCGCCCCGCGGGGCGGCGGCGGCCTCTGTGAGGCAGTCGGGCTGCGCGCCCGCGCGGTGCCGCGGCCGGTGCCGGTGCCCGGCCCGAGCCGGCGGGGCTGGGCCCACCCATGGGGCTTTGCAGAAGCAAACCCAGACCCGGGAAAGGTAAAGGGCCGCCGTGCCGCCGGCGGGGTGCGCGCCCGCGAGGGGCTTGGGGGTGCCGGGCGCCCCGCCCCTGCGCCGAGCCCTCTCCGACGCCAGCCCCTCCGGACTCCTTCCGTCCGTGGACGTCTCCGTGCGTAGGGGACCGGAGTGACCCCAGCCTTTCAAGCTGTCATTTCATTCCGAACCAAAGCAGGCCGACGAAGGATGGATCCAGTGCCCGCGAATCGATAAACTGTAGGTCTAATTGCTTATCCATATGTTCCAGGTGAGGAGCAAAAGAAGGGGTGCACCTGTCCAGTCCCAAAGCCTAAGCAAAGGTCGATGGACAGGCATCCCCAAGAGTCTGAGAGACCTCCAGACGCTAAGCCTGCGGGGGGCTCCTCGCGCAGGGGCGCGGCCCAGCAGCGGCGGCCTTCGTTGGAAGTGGAAGGTAGGCCGGGCCCGGAGCGGGCAACCGAGGTCGCAGCTTCAGGGAGCGTGGGGATGGGGTGAGCAGGGCCGAAGCGAAGGGGTGCTGAGCGCAGGGGGCGCGAGCTGACGATGGACGGGTGTCATGAGCTTCGCGGGGGAAGGTGACGGCTTAGAACCCCAGGTGGGAAACACCAGATCAGTAAAGGTTTACGTAGGTTGCCAAGTGATAGGTGCACCCCCAGCGGACTAGAGGAGGGCTTGGCGGTGCACAGGCGTTAACCGTGTCCGCCGTTTTCCCGAGGGGGACGTGTTTTGGCGCCACCATCCTATCTTTAACATCCTGAGACTGGGACAGAAGCTTGGGAGGCCGCCCCTTCTGGAGTACCACATGGGAAGGGACGCAGGAACTCTCTGCCTGGGCACAGGGGTCGGGGAGGGCACGGGACAAGGGGTGACACAGTTTGAGATATGTTTTCACTTTGTGATGGCCCAGCGTGGCCAGACCTTCCCCTGGGAGCGGCTCGCGAGGCCACAGAAGCAGCCAGAACACGAAGGGTTTTGTTGGTTGTGCTGTGGGGGTCGTGGAAATGCAATGAGGCGGCTGTGATGGGCTCTGTGCCCCGGGAGAACCTTCCTGTCTCCGGAACAGAGGCTCTCCGGGGCTGCGAGGGGCGGGCTGCGAGGGGACCGTGCAGGTCCATCGCATTTGCTAAGTAGGAACTAACGAGGCAGTGGCAGTCGGAATGACAAGGACCCAGGAGGGAAAAGCAGTGAAAGCTGTCTGCTGAGCTTTGGGGGAACGGGGGAGCCAGGCGGGTGTGGGGCTTGGTGACCATGAGGTGGACAGCTGGCGGGTCTGACGAGGAAGGGAGCCAGGAGGCAGGGCCTGGCAGGGCGAGGAGCCCGGCACGGGCGGTGCAGGTGGAGGCATCTGTGGAGACGTGAGGGGCGGGATGCAGTCGGAAAGGGCGTGTTGGGCGTGGGGGCAGGGTCTGGATTTCCTGTCCCAACTTAGGGGCCCTCGCCAGAGGGCGGACGCCCATGGGGAGGGCCGGAGCCCTAGGCGGGAGGCTCAGAGAGTGCTGCAGTCCACCAGGAGGCTTTGGGCTGCCATAGAAAAGCCAGGGAGACGTGGCTGTGCTGAGCTGTTTGACGTCTGAGAGGGTCTGTGTGCGTCTGCACTTTGCCACCCTCAGTATCCACGGTCCCCAGGTTGTGTCACAGCCGCCAGCACTGCGTCTGGTCCCCGAGCCGCAGTGGCAGTCGTGCCTGCCCGCCGTCTCCCGGATGCTCGCCTGCCAATCCCAGGCCTGAGCCTCTGCCCCAGGGGAGGTGCGGGCAGCGGACCGCCCGCTGCAAGGGCGCCAACAGTGTCTGCCACACTGTCATTTTAGAAGGGTGGAGGGTAGATGGATACAGTGGGGAAAGATGAGAGCAAGGGTGAGGATGGAATTTCAAGGAAGGAGGTGAACGTGGTTTTGCCGCGTAACGGAGCATCCCAGCAATGACGGGACAAGCCGCTGACACGTGCTACAGCACGGGGACACTTGGAAGCTTGCTACGGTATAAAGGAAGCCACGTGTAAAGACCATGTGCATTATTTCTCCATTTATGGAAATGTCCGGAAAAGGCAAGTTTATACAGAAGGAATCGGCTGCAAATGGGCACAGAGGGTGATGGGAATGTTCCTGAAACTGGTCACCGGTTGCCCAACTCCGCGAGTTCATCCGAAGTCATTGAACCGTAGGCTCTAACAGGTGCATTTTATGGTACGTGAATTATAATGCAATAAATGCAACGTTAATGCTGCATAGAGGCTGAGCACCCCTAGAACAGACTCCAGGGAACACGGCGAGCGTCTGCGCTCTCTCGGTGGCCGGAGGGGGACCGCTGCACTGGGCCGGGCTGGCTGGCTGGCTGGAGACGGGCCTGCGAGACCTGTGTGGGGTGGCAGGGTCCGCGCTGTGCTGGGTGGTCACACACACAGGGGTGTGCCGCTGCGCACACTCACCCAGCTGGGCGCCTAGCTGCGTTTCATCTCGTGTGCAGTGTGCCTGGAGAGAGGCATGGGTTCTTCGCGGGGCACAGGTGACCTGTCAGGGACCCGCAAAAGACTCATGTTTCTCAATGGAGAAGCTTCAACATCCTGAAGAAGATAAGGGCAGCTTTGTCTGGACTGGAAAGCCTGCATTAAAGATGGTATGAAACCAACATCACCCCAGCGAGAACACCCCAGGTCTTTGGGGGCACGACCACATCGTTCTGCAGTTCCCCTAGAACAAAAACGTACGACTAGCAGACAGCGTCTGGGAAAGCACAGGTGTGCGAGGGACTGGGCCCTCTGGCGAGAAAGTGTGTGATGCAGAGCGCAGGATGGGGGGCCAGTGCCCCGTTTCCGTGGGGTGCCGGGCAGGTACCGTGTTGGATGGGGAGCTGGGACAGGCACCAGGTGGTGCTAGGCCTGCGGACCAGACAGTTGAGAAGACAAGCTTGATATTTTTACCTCAGTCCTGACTCAGAAAATTCTGTGTGAATCAAACAGTTAAACGTGGAAAACAAGGCCACAGAAGTACCAGAGGGTGGACATCTTTGTGGGTTTGGAGGCCGCGGTGCCGTCTTTCAGTTTGAAAAACTCAAAGCCATAAGGAGACTGATGCCTCTGACCCCATGCAAGAGCCACCGAGGGCAGGGGAAAGCCGGGGACGGCCTGCACGCGCGCCACCAGACATGGCCAACGCCCTTGCCAGAGACAGGCTCGGAGCAGAGAGGGCAGGACCGGGCCCCCCCATTTAAATTCAGTGCATGATACGGTGACAGTTTCCGGCTTAATGATAAAAATGAAAAGGAGGGTGTCCCCGTGCCCGGCACAGGCTGCCATCATTCCCCAGCGGGGGAGACGGGGGCGGCTGTGGGTGTGGGGTGGAAGGTTGACAGGGCTCCAGATCCCTTGGCGGAGACCCCAGCACCTCCCTCTGCCCACCGATGGTGACCACCTTCCTGTGCCTCTGGAAAACCAGGCCGGAAGAGGACGACTTCAGAAGCTGGCGGGGGGGGGCATTAACTCCCCGTTGACACCCCAGGGCTCGGCACCCCGTGTGGCCGCCATCTGGCCCGGAAGGGCAACAGCTTGTCCCCAGGGTGGCTGGGTCCATGCGGTGTTGAGTGGGCAGCGCGGTAGCAGCAGCGCAGTCCACCAGGGACTGAGCGCCTGTGGTGCGTGTTCACGTGTGCACGGACAGACATACCTGTCAGCTGCGCGTTACCGGAGGCCTGAACTCGTTACCCTGGGGAGCAGACAGGGCCTTGTGCGTTTGTCTTTGTAACATTTGACAAATGAAGCATTTCACAAGTTCGATGCGTCCCTCGCGACCTTAACCAGTTTAAGACAACGTGGAGGCCGACCTCGGAACGTCCATTTCTGCAGAGCGGTCACAGGGCTCTGCAGTGAGCACAGGGCGTAAGTCCAGTGATACCGTAAAGCTGTGACATGCCAGGTGGCCACTAGGGGACCACTTTGTAAGTTATAAAAATGTCTAACCACGAGGCCTACACCTGAAACACCAAATAATACTGAATGTCAACTCTAATTGAAAAGATGAAAAGCCCATCTCTGCGGCATTCTGGTAAGTTCTGTAGAGAGAGCGTGACCCTGAGCTTGAACCCTTTGCAAATTGTGCCCCTGACCCTTCAGCGGTGGGGCAGGCAGGCCCCGCCTTCGCGGCCTCTCCCTGTCCCCGCACCTGGGCCGGCCGGCGGCGCTCCTGCTCGCTGTCGGGAAGGAGACGTCTCATGGGGGTGTGGCTGCTCACGAGCCGTCTGGGCTGCTCTCAGCCCGGCCCGTTACTTTCTCCTGAACCACGAATCGAACTCCTGGGCCGACCACAGACGCCCGCTTTCCGGGAGAGGTTCCCCACAGACTCGCTAACGTCACGGGTGTCTTCTTTCCTCCAGAGAAACCTGACGCAAAGGTGAAGTCGAGCAGGAAGGTCGTCATCCCGCAGATCATCATCACGACGGCCTCCAACGAGACGCTGCTGAGCGACGCCGTCGGAAGCGAGGAGCAGACGACCATCCGGGAGCAGGCCGAGTGGGGCGCCTACGCCCGACACAGGAACCCCAGTACGGTGGACGCCTATAATGTACAAACCAAAGAATAAACGACCGCCCCCGAGTGGCTGTCCTCGTCCTGTGCTGAGTCTCGGCCGCAGTGGCCGGAGGGCCGCCCTGCCCTGTGGGACGCTGCCCGCGCCCTTCACCGGCCACGTCGGTCTCACCTCACCCCAGAGCGGCTGGCGTCTTGGGCGAGGGTGAGAGTGACTCCTGAGCGACTGGAAGTGAGTAACCTAGCGTGGCCCCGGTGGCCCCGATGGCATCTCTAACCCTCGGTGGACATCTCCAGTGACTTCCGGAGTGTGCGGTGAGTACGGGGCGGTGTAGTCATGGACAAGTGCCCCCACACCGGGACAAAGGTAGGGCTCTGAGGACCAGCCTTTAAGGTGTCACGTTCCGGAGCAGGGAAGCACACGGTCGCCGTGGAGGCCCCAAAGCTCCTAGACTGACCGTAACCCAAAAGGAGCAGGTGGGGTGGGGGCGACAGCCATGGCACTGAGAACTTTGGACGTGGCCTTGTCAGAGCTGCCCCGGGCCGTGAATGAGGGCTCTGGTGGTGGGGGCCATCCAGGAGACCCCCGTGGCTGTCCTAGCCAACCAGCAGTGCTCAGGTCAGGCTGGAGAGGGTGCCCTGCACCGGCTGGTCTCAGGTTTAGTCGGGTGACAGTGTGTTCGCTTCCTTGGCCGCTCGGGGGGTCAGCTGGCTTCGCCCGCCCCATCTCTGTCAGTGAAGACTATGTTCCTTTAGTGCTAAATAGTACAACTGACTTCCAATCGGTTTCAGCATAACCCGAGATAGGGTAATAAATGTTGATGTTGTTTACTAACATGTTATTTGCATCATGATTTATAGTTAGCGAACACATTTATTTATTCATTCTGATGGACACAACTAAATATTTATACAGAACAATCAAGCCATACAAACGCGAATTTGACCCCGTAGGGTCAGCACACCTACCCTGCTAGACATTGCCCTCCCCCTACCCCTACCCCGAGCATCCTGAGTAATCTAAAAGCTCTATTTACCATGGCACGGATTCTGATCTCATCATCAGCTATAAGCTTAGCTTATGAATGAATTCCAAAGGCTGGAGTGAACTGATGGCTGCCAGATGGGAGGCGGTTGGGAACCTCGGAAAAGGTGAAGGGATTAAGAATACGGAACAGCCACGGGCATGTGGGGTGAAGCAGGGGGAGGACAATCAATACTGTCAAAACTGTGGTGCCAGGGGTTGCTAATCGGGATGGCTTCGTAAGGCATACAAATGTCTAATTGCTGTACTGTACATCTGAAGCTAATGCAATTTCCAACGTCAACTCTAAAATTAAGACATTTCAAAGCTAGAACTGAATTCGTTTAAACGAAAAATGATTTTGACTCATTACAATTAATGTCATAGTTATCCAATGTCCTTCACACGTCACTATCTCAGCCTGCACACGTCACGAGCTCGCCTCCCTCTCCGGCCGGCCATCTACATCCCTGACCCCGTCTGCCCGCCTCCAGCTAGAATGCGAGGCCCGCGAGGGCGGAGCCCGACAGCTCCAGGTCGCCGTGGCCGCAGGGAGCGCGGCCGGAGCGCACGCGGGCGGCCGGGTCCGCGGCGCGCTGCGGTTTCCCAGGCAACCGCCGCCGCCGCCGCGGCAACGCCCCGGAAGTGGACGCCGCGCCGGCGCCGCGCACGCCCGTCTGCGCCTGCGCGCGCGGGCCGCCGCGCTGGCATGGCGGAGCCGGAGGCCGCGCCGGAGCAGATCCGCTTGAAGTGTATTCGCAAGGAAGGCTTCTTCACGGTGCCTGCAGAGCACAGGGTGCGCTGCGGGGAGTCGCGCGGGGGGGCCCGCAACGCCCCGGGGCCATCGGTGTCGCGGGGACGACCGTCCCAGAATCCCCAGCGGCCGCGCGGTGGCGCCAGGCGCGCGGGGCCCGGGGCGGGGGTCGCCGCCCGGCCGGCCGGGGAAGAGCGGGCCCCGTGCTCCAACGCGGGCGGCTCCCAGTGTCGCGCCCGGGACGGGCTTTGCAGGCTGACCCGGGACGCCTTGGGGGCGGGGTCTCCCCCGGGCTTTCAATGGGTCGGGCTGGGTTCCCCCTGTGGCCCGGCAGCTTCCCTCTGCGCCTTGCCCTGTGCGGGCCTCTGCCCGCGCCACTGTCCTTCAGGCCTCTCAGTGACTGCGGCACGTACCGTTTGCAAAGATGGAAGTGGCGCTCAGCAGCGTTGAGTGGTTTCCGCAAGACAGACAGGGACGGGGCAGGTTCGCATCCTGGCGGCAGCGTTGTGTTTACTGCTTGGTGCTGCTCTGAAAAGCCAGGTCACCTATCCAGTAAGGATCATGGACTGGCTGGCTGAGGACGCGCCAGGAGCCACCCTTGAGCCACCCGCTGGCCATCGCCCAGCGTTCATTCAGTTTGGAGCGCGGTGCAGCGAGTGCTGGGAACCCTGCTCTCTAAGGGGAGTTACGACGTCCCCCGATGAGGACAGCGCAGAGCACCCAGTAGTAGGTGCTGCAGGACCGAGCTACCAGCATCTCAGAGAAAGAACAGTTTTCACCCCTGGGGCCAGGAAGACGTTGTGGCAGGGGTGGCATTTCTGCTGCGCCAGGAAGTGTGACTAGGATTTGGGCACGCAGAAAGGGGGCGTGGCATGCGGGATGTAGAGAGGGAGCCGCAGGAGCAGAAGCACAAAGAGGGTGTAAGAAGGGGGATTCGGTGTGAAAAGAAGTTGAGACGAGATCACAGAAGGGCTTCCTTCAAGGCCAGGCGATTCTGACTCCTCCATTCCTCGGGTGTCCGACAGAGACGCCCTAAAACAGTGCCTAAGTCCAGGACTTTCATTCTCTCTCCCATAACGCGCCGGAGAGAGGCAGCCATTTTCGACAAGGTGGGCCAGGCTCTCAAGTTGTGTGTCTTGTTGCTCATCCAAATCTCAGCCGGCCTCAAGTGGGCAGCAACCAGCTCCCTTTGATCAGAAAGTCACACTTGGACCTCCACTCACATCCCATTGGCTAGAATTTAGTCACATGCCCATACCTGGCTGCAAGGAAGGCTGGGAAACAGGGTCCCCAACCGCGTGGCTACAGGCCCCTGAGCAGTGTCTCATAACTTGAAGTGATGTCCAAAGGTTGGGGACAGTTGGTCTCTGCCATGGAAACATCGCCGCTGCGTTTGGTGGACACTGGATGAAGATCTTCAGCTTTTTCCATCTCCAGAGCATAATTTAGACCAGTGCTGTCCAGTACGTTAGCGACGACGGAACTGTTCTGAGCATATGGGACCCGTGATCACTGCACACGCGGCTGGGCCGCTGGGGAAACGAGCTTTGGATTTTTGAACTGATTTTAACCATACTTGGCTCATGGTTACTTTTTTAGATGGCACACGTCTGGGCCGTGGGGTTGGAAGGGAGTGGCCAGGCTGCCTTTGATAAAATCTTCAAAGTGTCTGACCCAGTTTCGCCATCCTCCCTTCTCCTCTGAATAGCCCACGTGTGCGCTTACCTTCCTGTGCGGTGAGCAAGGCACAAGTGGGCCCCTCCGTACCAATGACGTGCGAGGTGTTCGTCTTGAGTTGTTCTGTTAGCCGCCACGTACCCGCTCTGTCCCCACCCCTCTCTTTCAGCTGGGCCGGTGCCGTAGCGTGAAGGAATTTGAGAAGCTGAACCGCATCGGGGAAGGCACCTATGGCATCGTGTGTGAGTGGCCCACGCGGGAGCCCCGTGGTAGCTGTGCTGGGGCTGGAGGGAGGGCAGCCCCGCTGCTCCACAGCCGGGGGGCAAAGCCCGTACCTGTCTGAACAGCGGAGCATCAGGTGGCTGACGTGCAACCTCGAGTGGCCGCAGCCGTGACAGCGTTCAGGCTGCAGCCTCAGTGCCCTCTGCACAGATCAGTTTGATGCTTTGGGGAGCCGTCTTTGCACAAGACAAGGGTCCCTTTTCCTGCATAAAGTGCCTTACGTGCCGTTAGAACGTGGTCCCCGCACAGAGCAGTGAGCGGTCCGCATCCCGGCTCCAAGAGGGAAGCTGGGCTCCCGGGGCCCCGCCAGAGGAGCCCTCCACCGGGGCACTCCAAGGGGTCCCGAGTGTCACCGCTGTGCAGTTGCCAAAGAGAGAGGGAACCCCCCGATTTCAGGACGAGGCTGGGGCCGGCATGAGGACGCGAGCCGGCTTAGAGTCCGTCACGGGTTCCCCCCGCAGACCGGGCCCGGGACACCCAGACGGACGAGATCGTGGCGCTGAAGAAAGTGCGGATGGACAAGGAGAAGGATGGTGAGCGGGCGGGGCCGCTGGGCCGCGGGAGCCGGTGGGACGGTGCGGCGGACGGGGGCTCCCGCGGGAGGGGCGCCTCGGTTCCGAGTGCGTGCCGGCTCCGAGGGCGTCCGTGTGGCGGTCCCCGCGCTCCGGGCTCCGGCTACCCTGAGCCGTTCTTCCGGGTGGCGCCTGCCTCCCCGTCTGTCTCAGCCCTCACCCCCGCCGCGGGCCGTCCCCACCCCCATCCTGGCCAGCAGCCTCTGTGTGCCCCACGCCGCCCCTGCTCACCGCCCTCACGCCCCCGGCCGCGGGTGCTCAGCGCGCTGCCCGCGCCCTGCAGAGCTGCGCCTGGCACGTGGCGCGGGAAGGGGGTTAGAGCGCCCGTGGGGGCGGCCTCGGTTCTCCGCGGTTGCGGGCAGAGCCAGGGTCATAGCGCCAGGCGTTGCTAAGGGCAGGTGGGAGGGGCCCTGTCTCTGGGGGCGGGGATCACCGAGCTGTCAGGGGCCCCGTCCGCAGGGAGGTTTGCTGAGGCCACGTATGGTTGCAGGGGTCCCCATCAGCAGCCTCCGAGAGATCACGCTGCTCCTGCGCCTTCGCCACCCCAACATCGTGGAGCTGAAGGAGGTGGTCGTGGGGAACCACCTGGAGAGGTGAGCCGTCCGCTGGCCCTGCGCGCTTGGCCCCGCTCAGCCCACTGCCCGGCCCCAGGCGGGGGCAGGTGTGGTGTGCATGCGCCCCCTGTTCTCCTTCTAGCATTTTCCTGGTGATGGGCTACTGTGAGCAAGACCTGGCCAGTCTTCTGGAGAACATGCCGACGCCCTTCTCGGAGGCCCAGGTGCGGGGACGGGGGGAGCCGGGGGGCGCCCTCCTGGGCCCTCATTAGCTCTTTCCCACCGAGCAGGGCCCCCCTGACTGCCTGCCCTCTGCGCAGGTCAAGTGCATCGTGCTGCAGGTTCTCCGCGGCCTCCAGTACCTGCACCGCAACTTCATCATCCACAGGTGGGCCCGGCTCGGGGCGGGGCGGGGGCGGGGCGGGGCCTCGGGGACGTTTACGCTGGATTCCGCATGGGGGAAGGGTGGCTTGCCCTGCGTCACACCGGTCTGCAGGGGAGGGGCAGGAGCAGACAGGGCCTCGGTGCAGGGGTTTCTCCCTGCTCCTGGGGGATCCAGGACCAAACGGTACCTGCCTTCTCGTCGGAGCTGGTGCCGAGTGCAGTCAAGGCTCTGAGAAGTCCTGCAGTGGAGGGTCTGCCTGGGTCTGTGACGTGTGCCAGGAGAGGCCGAGACTGGGGGTCGGGGAGTGGACGGGAGGACCGTCCAGGCTGAGAGCTGGACTGCCCCGGGGGCCTGCACAGCGCTGGGTGGGGAACGCGGGCGAGGCTGGCAGTCAGAGCTGGCCGGGGACCTGGCTCTGCCTCGTCCTCAGGCTCCTCCCGCCTGCCCAGTGCTGCGCGTGCCTGCTCGTGTTGAGACTCCAGCAGGAGGTGCTGTGTGGGGAAGTGTTCTGAGTGTCACCGTGACGGTGACAACCTGACTACCCCAGGGAGCTCACTCCTCGGAACCACTGCTGTCTCTCTCACAGGGACCTGAAGGTCTCCAACTTGCTCATGACCGACAAGGGCTGCGTGAAGACAGGTGGGTGTGGGGTGCTGCCCCGGGGCCCGTGTCTCCGTGCGTGTCGCCTTGCGGGGCTGGGGGGCCGGTCTCTGTAAGCGCCCTGCGGGCTAAGAGCCGTTGTCCCCATCGGTGACTTGTTAGCCCTTGCTGGGTGACACTCTCCTTTTGTCACTGTCTCTGTCACAGCGGACTTTGGCCTGGCCCGGGCCTATGGCGTCCCGGTGAAGCCAATGACTCCCAAGGTAGTCACTCTGTGGTGAGTCCCCGGGGACCGAGAGTGTGGCGGAGGGAAGTCGGGGGTCTTGCTGAAGCTGCAGAGGACCCTACGGGTGTGGAAGGGCTCCGGCAGAGCAGGGCTGTCACGGGGCAGGGGCCACGGCAAGGCTGGTGGCACTGGGGACCTGCTTCGTCCAGGTGGCCGCCGCCCTGCCCGAGGCACCGGAGCCCAGCCTGGCTCCAAGCCACCTCGCTCGCTCCCGCCGACCGGCACGGCGCCTCACAGAGCCTTCTGGAGTGGCTTCTCGCTGCGTTTGCTAGAGGCAAAGCGGGGCCGTGGGTCAGGGCGGGCGCTGAAGTCGGGCCGTCCGCCACGAGGCACGCAGCCCATCTGCAGAGCCGCTGGCACCTGGTCGGTGCTGAGCATGCGGTGCCGTCTGCCACACCGGGGACACCGCTGCGCCCCAGAGTCACTCAGCGGCCACCACCGTGGGTGCCACGTCTGTGAGCTTTCCGGGAAGCGGGGTCCCGTCACCCAGGCCGTGTCCGGCTCCCAGGCTGGCGCTGGTCCCTGTGGGGCCCCCGCTGGGGACGAGGACCTGCCGGTCACGAGGTGGCGTGCTTCCGTTGGCAGGTACCGAGCCCCTGAACTGCTGCTGGGCACGGCCACGCAGACCACCAGCATCGACATGTGGTGAGGAGCGGGGGCCGCCGTCGGGCCTGGGGAAGGCCGAGGACGGGAGCGGGGACGGGAGCGGGGCCGGGGTCTTCACTGCTCCCGGCTTCCCGGAGGTGGGCCTACGCCTGGGATCTCGGCCACGGACTCTGGGCACTGAGGTCCACAGGAGGCAGGCCCTGCCCTCGTCACCCGGACAGGCTGGGACCCAGTCACATGGCCAGCCCCTGGGACCTCGGACCCTCGCCCACGGGAGCCCGGGCGGCCTCTGCGGGTCCCGGCCCGCAGTGCCGAAGGTGAGGGCCTGCTCATCTGCAGGGCCATGGGCTGCGTCCTGGCTGAGCTGCTGGCCCACAAGCCCCTCCTCCCCGGCACCTCCGAGATCCACCAGGTGGACCTGATCGTGCAGCTGCTGGGGACGCCCAGCGAGAACATCTGGCCGGTGCGTGCCCGCCCACGCCCTGCTCTCCCCCTCCCCTCCCCCTGCCCTCCCCCCTCCCCCCGCCCTCCCCGCCCCGCGGCTTCAGCTCCCGCCCCGGCCCGCCCCGCAGGGCTTCTCGCAGCTGCCCCTGGCCGGCCAGTACAGCCTGAGGAAGCAGCCGTACAACAACCTGAAGCACCGCTTCCCGTGGCTGTCGGAGGCCGGCCTGCGCCTGCTGCACCTGCTCTTCATGTACGACCCGAAGAAAAGGTGCTGGCCCGGCCGCCGGGGGCGCCTGGGGGGGGGGAGGACAGCCCGCCTGACGCGGGGGGCCTAGAGGGGGTCGGCCTGCCTGACGTGGTTGGGGTGGGGACGGCCTGCCTGACGCGGGGCCTGGGGGGGATGACCCGCCTGACAAGGGGCCTTGGCTGAGCAGGGGCTCCAGCCTCAGAGGCCTGGGGCCGTGTTGACGGGTGGGGCCCCTCTGTTCCAGGGCGACGGCAGGGGACTGCCTGGAGAGCTCCTACTTCAAGGAGAAGCCGCTGCGTGAGTGCCCGGCCCCTCAGCGCAGCTCCACGGGGCTGCTGGCCCGGGTGGGGGGTCCGGACGGAGCCCCGAGCCCGAGGCTTGCGGCTCCCAGGGCAGGGCAGGGCCGTCGGGTGGGCTGTGGGCCCTGGGCAGGCCGGGGCTGGGTGCTGGCCGTACACAGCCTCTGAGGGTCACGGGAGGGGAGCAGGGGGAAGCCCCAGGGGTTCAGACACCCCAGTGCTGACAGCCGCCCCCCACAGCCTGCGAGCCGGAGCTCATGCCCACCTTCCCTCACCACCGCAACAAGCGGGCCGCCCCGGCCACGTCCGAGAGCCAGAGCAAGCGCTGTAGGCCCTGAGCGCCTCCGGGCCCCGGCCTGTCCCCCGTCGGGACGGGCCGGCTGCTGCAGCTGAGCACGCTGCGTCCTGCCACGGCTGCCCGCCACCGCCCCGGGACAGCGGGGTGTGGCTGTGGGGTGACAGCTGGGCACACCCTGGCCTGGACACCTTGCGGCCGCTCCGTCCCAGGCTGTGGTGGCCGTGTAGGTCCCGTCCATCGCCACACTCACTGAAACGTGCAGACCACTCGTGGCTTTTCGTGTCCTTGCTTGGTCACCAAGGTCTTTCTGGGGCAGGGAGAGCCTGTGGTGACCCCCTGGGCAGGGCTGGCAGGACCCGAGGTGTAGGGGACAGCCAGCCTGGCTGGGCTGGGGGCAAGGGTATGGTTCGTGTTGATAGGAATTTGGAGATAAAAGCTTTTTGACACACGTGATGGGTTCAGTGTCCTTTAATGTACTGTGGGGTTCTGTGCTATGACACGCGTGCTGGGAAGGACAGGAGGGGGATGGACAGACTAGGGCAGGGCCCCGGTGAGGAGAGGCAGCACAGGGATGGCACCTGTCCCAGGGCAGAGGTGGGCAGACCTCCCACCCCCGAGTCTGTGAGCGACTGGTCCCGAGGACCCGGCCTCCCCGAGGGAGGGGCCGTTCCCACCCGCCTCGGCCTTGGCAATCCGCCTCAGCGGTGGCCGTCGAGAGCCCGGCCTGGCCTTTCCCGTGGGACCCGGGGTGGGAAGCCTGCGAGACTGTGCCCCGTACCTTCCAGAGCCAGCACGTTAGGGAGCAGAGCAGGGAGGGGACTGGGGTGCCCGTTGCCCGGAGTGGGGTGATAGCCTGCCTTCCGCTGCCTGCTCTCTGGGGTGCTCGGACACCTCACTGGTCTGAGATGAGATCACGTCTCCACCCACGGACTGACCCAGCCTCCTGCACAGTTGCGACCAGGGCACGTGGCCCAGCCTTGGGCTGGCCCGTGACACTCCCAGGGAGGGGCCGGGTCAGCCGTGCACCTGGCAGAGCCCTCCGATGGGACCCTGCGAAGCCCGGGGCTCGGCGTCAACTCCAAGTCTCCTTGGAGGGAGATGGCAAGTCCCAAGTCACAGCCTGCAGGGCGCAGGTCAAGAGCTGTGAGCTGAGTGTGGGCCCTACAGTGGGGTGGGGAAGGGGTAAGGGGACGGGGGTTCTTCGCGGAGACAGGTTCTGGTGATGACACAGATGCGGGTTAACCCGTCCACCCGGCACGTTCGGGCCTGGGTCTGTCTGGGTGCTAAAGCTGGGTGCGCCCCATGGAAGGCTGGACCCTGCCTCCTGCCTGGGAGCCAGGGCCATCCCCCTATCCCGGGCAGCAGTGGCCCAGGCCCGAGGAGGGACGAGGTCCAGAGAAGCACCACAGAGACGGACTCTGGAAAGCCCTTGGCCGGGGCCTGGCCGGGCCTAAGGCCGGGCCCCGGGGCTGTCGTACAGCAGGGTGTCCATCTGTGCACGCTGCAGCCACAGGCGCCGCTGGGTGTCGCTGAGCAGCGCGCGCAGCACGTGGCCCAGGCGGCAGGCAGGCAGGGCGGCACAGTGGGCGGCGTGCAGCTGGCGACACGTGTCGCAGCAGAAGGTGGGCAGGGCGCCAGGGGCCAGGCAGCTGTGCGCCTGGTAGCCGGGGGGCTCGGGGATGGGCCCGGGCACGTGCTGGGGGCTGGCCCGCCCTGGGCTCCTGGGGGCCTTGGGGGCGGCCAGGTCCGCGGGCTGACTCGGCAGCTCTCGGCGCAGCGAGATGAAGGAGAAAGCCTCGGGCTCCAGCTCATCCTCCAGGGCCCCGTAGGGGGGGCTGCTGGCTTGCTGCGACACCTCAGCCTCCTCCAGGGGCTCCCAGGCTTCGCCCCCAGCACCCCACAGTTTGGCACTCTGCTCCCAGAGCAGAGGCTGGGAGGCCAGCTCCGAGGATGGCGAGCCGGGGCCGGGGGACGGCCCTCCATACAGGCTGGCCTCTTCCGAGCCCTCGTCGTCCTGCAGGGCCCGGTACAGGTCCAGCTGGGCCCGGTACACAGCCGGGGAGCCCCGCAGGGGCAGGGGCGGCGGCTCCTCTCCGCGGGCCAGCCGCTGCTGCAGCCACGCCACACAGGAGGCCACGTCCGCGCTGGCCCGCCGCGCCTGCAGCAGCTCCTCGGCCGGCAGCACGCTGGTGCCCAGCTGCGCCAGCACCTCCCCCAGGATCTCGCACTCCAGCCGCAGGGCGAAGCAGCCCAGGGCCACCTGCACCAGCTGGCAGGCCGGGGGTGGGGCGGTCACCGTGAGGCGGTGGTTGTCCCTGGGCACGTAGCCCATCTTCTGGAAGCTCTGGATGAGGAGGTCCTCCGAGAGGGCATTCTTCAGCACGTGCACGTAGCCCCCCGAGAAGGTCTGCAAGGGAGGGGCCGGATCAGCAGCTGCCCGGACCTGAGGCCTGCGCCGGGCTGAGCTCCGGGGGCCACCACCCTCCCTGCGGACGGCAACGTGGTGCCACGTGACCAGACGGTTCCTGGCTGTTCTGACCCTCCCTCCAGGGAGCTTTTTACAAGCAAGAGCTCAGGGCACCCCCAGAGACTCAGCTCACAGACTGGGCCAGCCCGGTCATCATGGTTCCAACTGAAGACTGTCCCCTGGCTCGGCCCAGTCCCTGCACCTTCCCGCACCCAGAGCCTTGCTGCTCTAGTTTCCGAGGCGCCTGCGGAGTTCGGCGTGCAGACACCCGCTCAGGGGCCGCGCGCCCCTGCTCCTCTGACAGGCAGCCTCCTGGACGCATTGCCCTGAGCTCCGCCTTCCAGGTCCTGTCCTGTCCCGAGAGCTTCCCCACGCAGGCCGGCCACCCCCTCCAGCTGTGTGCCGTCCCACAGCGGCGTGGTGAGCGCTGCCACGTGCAGCTGGCTGAGCGCCCCAGTGCTTTCCAGACCAGTGACGGGGCCGGCGGGGCGCGCAGCGTGGATCTGGGACTGTCCCCATCCCCCTGCGGCAGCGTGTGACAGGGCCCACCCCCGACGGAGCGCTGCAGCCTGCGAGCCCTTCTCGGGGCTTTGCCTCGCCCACATCAGACCTAGAACCGCACAGCCTCGTGTCCACTGTCCACTGGGCAACGGAGGACATGGGTCCAGAGGGAACAGGGGACGTGCCCCAAGCCACACAGCCAGGAGGGGGCAGAGCCAGACCCCACCCTGGCCTGCCCACCCTGGAAGCCCAGGGGTGCCCACCGGCAGGCCTGCATCCTGCTTCTGGACGCCCCTGGGGTGGCTCTGTGCCCCCCGCCACCCACTCTCTTGCCTGATGGATGAATGAAAGCCCAGAACCAGCAGGTGTCCTCAGGAGCAGGGGCTCCAGAGCTCCTTCCCCAGAGAGGCCGCCGCCGCCATGGCAACCAGTGGAGGCAGCTCACCCACGTGCCCACTGACATCATCACCTTCCTACTGCGCGTCAGCTCAGCACCTGGCCACCTGCCCCCTCCTGCCCGCCCACAGCTCACCTGGAGGGGCCAGGCTAGCCTTGGGCATGGCTCTACCCGGGATGCGGGGGAAACTAGGTTCTGGCGGAGCCCGGCCCTCCAACCCCTACCTGCTTCACAGGGGAACGAACACCCACCTAGTGTCCTTCTCTATAAATGGCATCAGCCCACATCCTGGAGGGATTAGAGTGACCATAAAATCGTCAGCCTGTCCTATGATTTTTATGGCAACTGGAGCTACCAAGACACTTTGGGGAGGGCAGTGATGCAAGCTTTAAGGGGAAGGACCACCCCCCAGGAAGCAGGCACCTGGGGGGGTGTGGCCTCCACCCACCCCGTGTTCTCAGCCCTGGGAGTGCCCAGCGGGAACTCAGCCCAGAGCTGCCCGGACACACCCAAGACCCCGCAGCGCGCTCTGCGCCCGCCGACCCGCGGGGCGGAGGACATCGGAACCCCCAGGCCCGCGGCCAGGGCAGGGAGCCCTACCTTGATGGTGGTGAACTCCTTCCTCCACGGCAACAGGTACAGGTGCACGGCGGCCAGCTCCAGCAGCTCGAAGGCGCGGGCCAGGCCGCGCAGCGCGGGGGCCAGGTCGGCGCGGCCCCACAGGCCGTCGGTGAGCAGCGCCAGCGCGTCGTCCTGCAGCGCCCCGTGCAGGTCGAAGTCTTCCACCAGGATCTGCCAGAGCACGGCGCGCAGCGACGCGTCCCCGCACACGCCCGCGCGGCCGCGCCGCAGCTCGCGCTCCAGGCACAGGCGGTAGTCCTCGGACAGCGAGCTGCTGCCCATCCTGGCGGCCGGGGATAGGGTTTTAGCAACAGAGACCCCTCCCCGCCAGCTGTGCGTCCCCAGAACTCTCACCCAGCACGCACGGGTCCCCCTCCAGCCTGGCCACTCGGTCCTCGCCCGCTGAATGGCCCCCGGTATCTACAGCAGCCCGCTTTCCTGGAGACACGGCCCGCCAGCTGAGGTCCCCCATCCCGAACCGAGACCCGTCGCCCACCATATCGTTCTGTGGGCCCCGCAGGCGAACCCACTACCTGTCTGTCTCCAGCGGTCGCCAAGCGCCCGCCGCTCGGCTCCGGCCTCTCCAGCAGCAGGCGCTTCCGCCCGGAGCTGGCTCCGCCCATCGGCTTCGGCCGTGACGCTGGGGGCGGGGCTTGCACCAGGCACCGCCCCCTCAGTCAACGCGGGTTGGTTGGGGCCTGCCGGGGGCGTGGCCGCAAGGCTCCCAGGGGGCAGGGCAGGCCCGGGGGCGTGGCCGTGCCAGTTCCGGCGGACGAGGCGGGACCTCATGACGGCTCGGAAGGACCACGGCGGCCCCGCCCCGCCGGGCACCTGCCGGCGCGACGCACCTGTGTGGGCCACCTGTTACTGCGTCGCCCGTCTCCCCACGGTGCCGTTCATGGCGAATCCCCACAGCGGGCGCTCAGTTCCAGCAGCCCCTCCCACCGAGGCGGCCCTGAGCTCGGAGCGACCGCGCCCCGCTGTCTCCTGCCAGTCGCTGGGGAGCGCCAGGGGATCCGCTGGGCGCCGGGACGCGGGGCGGGGCCCTCCGCGTTACCTGATGGGGATTGGCCAGAAAAGAGTGGGGAGGGGAGGGGCTTCTCCCAGGGGGCGGAGCCAGCGCTCAAGATAGGCAAGAGGACGTCCGGCTCCTCGTGGCTTAAACACAAAAACTCAGGTAACAACAACAACAAAAACAACTCAAGGTTGGCGGGGCGACCTCGGGGTCTGTTCCTTCGGGCTCCGCCTCCTGGTCTCCTGTGGCCGTCAGCCGCCGGCCCCTGAGAGCACCGTGTGGGGTTCTTTGCGGTGCGATGAAGGCGCGTTCTCGTCCAGTGTGCAGGATTGTGCGTGGACGTGCACCCCCCGTTGCGTGTGCAGGGTCGTAAGCGCATTCTCCAGCGCCTCGCGCCTGCGCTCCTGCGCTCAGTAGCTATCCACTCCCACCCTGTGTGTGAAGCGTGGCTCTTCCTCCGAGTGAAACTCGGACCTGGGCGGGGCTTACACCTGTCTCCGCCCACAGGGCGGGGCTTACACCTGTCTCCACCCACAGAATGGAAGAGACCCTGTGTGCTTCTCAGGTTAAGTCACAAAAACTTGTTACCTGGAGAGGCTCACTTTTGGAACCCAGCCACGCGGAGAGGCCTTGTGCTGGGCTGAATAGTGCGCCCCAAATTCGTGTCCACCTTAGAGCTGGGCACATAGGGTCTTGGAGGAAGGGTCCTTGCCGTTGTGATCATGTTAGGATGAAGTCATATTGGATTAGGGTGGGCCCAATGCGACTGGTGCCTTACAAGAAGAGGGACGTTCAGACACAGCTACATAGGGGAGAAGGGATATGGTGACCAAGGCCGAGACTGGGGTGATGCAGCTACAAGCCAAGGACTGTAGGAGCCATCGGAAGCTGGACAAGGCAAGGAAGGGATCTCCCCAAGACGAGGAAGCACAGCCCCATCGACACCTCGGTTTCCGACTTGTAATGCGGAATTCAGAGTACACTTCTGTTGTTTTAAGCCCCCCAGTTCGTGGGACTTTGTCACAGCAGCCACAGGAGACCGATGCAGGCCTCGCATAGTTGTTCTAACAGCGCTGAGGTGCCAGCTGACAGGCACCCACTGCAACCATGTGGGCAGATGTCCAGATGATTACAACCCTTGGACACTGGGCCACCCTAAGCTGGAAGCGGACCTCGAGACAAGCTGTCCCCACCGCACCCCGTCCAAATGTTAGCTTCATGAGCAGAGTAAATAACTGTCATGTGATTGGGTGGCTTGTTAACGCAGCATTGGATGTCTGGGACCGTCACAGTCAGCGCGTGCCCCTGCCCACTCTCCTGAGGATAGGTGCCACGTTGCTCTAATTCATCTGTGTACACGACCTTGGGCTACAGCCAGGAGCAGAGCTGCTGGGTCAGAGGGCCCATCAGTACTGAACTTGCTGACCAGTCCATGCCACCCTGTGCCTGTGGTCCCACTTCACACACGGTATGCCGGGCAATGTCCAGCTGTCTCGTTTCACCAGTCCATGGCATACAGAGTTCTCCCTCGTCCCTGTTGTAATTTGTATTTCTCGATTCTTTATGACTTCCTACGCTGATTATTTTATTTCCACCTCTGCTCGTAGCCTTTGCTCTTTCTTTACTTGAGACACATACATTTTCGCTGCTGCTTTGTGGGATTGTGCCAGGCCTGAAGCAGACACTCCCCGCTCCCGAGGCTGAGATTCATGTCCAGGATGGGGGACTCGGACCTCCACATTTACAGGAGCACAGGCAGAACGGGGGACCAGGGGCAGGGCCGTGGCCTTCCTCTGGAGAGGGTGGAGGAGAGGAGACAAGGGTGGGGACCCAGGGACTGAAAGCTTCGAGGGCAGGTGAAAGGCGTGGGTGCTGGCCTATCCCTGGGGTGCTGGTGGGCAGGGGACGCCAGCCCACAAAGGGTTTTGATAGGTCAGTGGCCCCAGGGAGGGCTCCAAGCACTGGTCCTGCCCAGGGGTGACCTCTGACCCGCAGACCGTCCTGCCCCTGGCAGTGCAGGCCCAGGGGTGCCCCAGCCCCACGCAGACGGTCGGGGGCAGGCCTGGTGAGGGGAGCCTCAGCCGTCTCTGGGAGTCTGCTTCTTGCTGGTCAGCAGAGGGGCGGCTGGCTGCCCAGGCCGGCGCCCGGCCGGGGCGTGGGGACTCAGCAAGCTACGCGGAGTGAGACCTCAGGGACCCCTTTATTTTCACCAGGTGAGTGCTTCTGGGGACACAGAGTCAGAACAGGCAGACACCGACTCTCGGGGAGGAGCAGGAGGGGTGTCCGATGCCACCGTCGAGGGTGGAGGTGTGGCTCCGAGCCCCCAGACACAGGTGGGTGCCCCAGACACACCTGGGCCTCCAGGGGAGCACGGGGTGGTCGATACCCAACAAATAAGCAGCATGGCCTCAAACCCCCAAGCCTCAGGGCAGGGGGCTGACAGGGAATACCTCAGGGAGCTCTGGCTGTCCCAGGTGACCGAGTGCGGGACACCAGGCCTGCCCTCGGCCGGCCCACACCCCGCTCTGCCCGGGGGGAGCCCTGCACGGGGCCTGGTTCCTGGGAGCGGATGCAGCCGAGCCCCAGCCTGTCAGGAGCAGAGGGCCTTCCCAGAGCCCCAGGGACCGGTGTCGGGTGGGGGTGGGGGCGAAAGCTGGGGAGCCCCCAGGGCAGCTGGTCGCGATCTCCGCTGCGTGCCCAGGGCGCCCCGGGGGAGCAGCTCCACGTAGCTCAGGGCACTCTGCAGCGACGTCAGGCAGTAGCCCTCCTCTCCGATCAGGTACCTGTGGGGAGGTGGCGCCCGTCACCAGGAGGGGACACAGGAGGGCCTGGCATTCCGGAAGGGGAAGCTGCCCTCAGGAGGCAGCACCTGGCCGCCGAGGTCCCAGGGGGCCTGTCGGGGAGGCTCGGTGGCGGGGAAGCCCAGGCCGCGGGCAGACACTGCTCGGCGCTCGTGCGCCGTGCACGGTGTGGGGAGCGGGGCTGTGCACCCCGACAGGCGGCCCCCGGCGGGCGCCTACCCCTCGTGGATGAACTCCTCCAGCGCTGCGCACTCCGACACCAGCTGGGGGAGGCCGCTCCTCAGCACCACGAACGACAGGATGGGCAGCAGGTCGTCGGCGCCGCTGTGGGGCGGGGCACAGCTGCCAGCAGGCTCAGGCCCGCGGGGCGGCTCGAGCCGCAGAGCCCGCGGCCCCCGCTCGGCCCCCGCCCCCCGCGACCGTCCACACAGAGCGCTCGGCAGCAGCTAGGCTAGCCCCGGCCAGGGCCCTGTGCGGCAAAGGCCAGGGCTGCACCCAGGGGGGGCCCCGGCGTGGAGGAGCCTCAGCAGCTCGCCCCAGCCTGCGGGACACGACGAAGGCGGGGATGGCCTGTGGCCCGGGCAGCCTGCTCACGCCTAAGCCCGGGTGTCACTCAGCTCAGCACACCTGGCACGCAGGGGCCGCTGGGAGCCAGGCTGGACGCCCAGCCCGGCCTTGCCGCTGGGGCCCGGCACCCTGGCCCCGCGGGGGGTGGCATCTGTCCCCCTCTTCCTGGGTGGAGCGCCTCCCTGCCAGCCTCGCCCTCTGCTCTGCTACCTGTCCGTCCCCTGCAGGCCCCGGGGGTGGGGAGGGTGCCACAGCCCACCCGCCTGGCAGCCACGAAACGTGCCTTCAGGATGGCCCTGGTCCCTGGGGCAGAGTGGCAGTGGGCGGGGCCCCTGCAGGTGCTGAGGGAACACCAGGTGTGCAGGCCACAGGCAGATCCAGGTGGGACTGAGGCGGGACCAGACACCAGAGCCCCAGGCTGCAGTAGCTGGTGGGGAAGACCCCAGCCCACCTGAGGAGGGTGGGGCGGGCACAACGCAGGAAGCCCAGGGCTGGGGGCCCGGTGAAGGGAGCAGGCTCGTCCCAGGGCAGAGGCTGCTCCCCCAGGCGTGCATCTGAGGGCCCTGTGATCTGGGACAAGCACCCTTCAGTTTCATCACATCAGCCGGGGATCCCGCGTCTGAGCCCCGAGGAGCGGGGTGCGCTGTTTGTGGGGGCTGGAGCCCAGGGACCTGGGGGGCAGAGCCGTGGCCCGGTGCCCAGGGCAGTGGGGGAGGGTTCCCTCCCACCAGGCGGTGCGCTCAGGGGACTCACATGGCGGCAGTGCCGGGCGGGGGCTCGGCCTCGGGCGCAGGCTCGTGGGCGCGGTGGTAGCCCTCCGCACAGGCGCAGATAGCCCGCAGGGCGCGCACTGCAGCACAGAAGCGCGTGTGGGCGCAGGCGCGGGGCAGCCCAACCCCGGCACCCTGGCGTGCGGGGGACCCCTCCCGGGGAGTCAGCCCCCTGTCCCATGTGACAGGAGGACCTGCATCCCACAGACGAGGAGCACAGGCCCCACGTCACCCTCTGGGACGGGATGCGCCCCGTCTGAGCGCGTCCCCTCGCCCTCCTCCCGGGCTCCGGCGCTCACCGATGCACTCCAGCTTCTTCTGGGGGCAGCTCTCCAGAACCAGCAGCCCCAGCTCCTGTGCCGCGGCCCAGTACGGGTAGGAGCCGGTGCCCGCCGCCTCAGGGCCCTGGGGCAGCAGCTTGCTGGGGATGCCGATGGCTGCGGGGGGCGCCTTCCCGTACAGCTCCATGCTCCTGCTCAGGGCGGCCTCCTGGGGGCGGTGCACGCTCCTGGGGCACGGAGTGGCCAGGCTCAGCGCCTGAGGGACCCCGCCCGGGACAGAAGCAGGGCTGGGGGAAGCTGGCCCTGGCGAGTCGCGGGTGCGTGTGTGTGTGCGCGTGTGTGTGTATGTGTGTGTGGGGGGGCTCCACACGCGCACTAGGGACACTGAGGATGGCCTCAGCGTCGCGGTGTGCCCCGGGGGCGAACGGGGTGGGCGGGCTCGCGGGCGGCACCTGTAGAGGGCCAGCAGCAGGGGCCACAGCGGGGAGAAGAAGGGCTCCTCGATGCAGGCCAGGCAGCGGTCCTTGGACACGGCCGAGTTCAGGCCCTCGAAAGCCAGCAGCAGCAGCGACAGCAGCCTGTCTGCCGGGATCAGAGCCGGCACCGTGGCCCGTGGGGCCGGCTGGCAGCCCGTGGAGGCCACCCGCAGCCAGCCTGGGGTGCCCACACACCACCCCCCACATCCCCGCTGGCCCTCCCGAAGCCACCTGTGTGGACAGGGCCACAGCGCCCTGCTTCAGTGGGGAGGGCGCTGTCTGGGCTCCCCCTCCTGCGCTCCTGGGGCCCTGGGTCAGAGCGGGCAGTCCAGGCCCTCCCCCGGGTCACAAGGCCGCGCCAGCTCCCCTGAGCGGCTGGCGGAGGGGCCCCCGCGGAAGAGCAGAGAACGGGCTCTTTCTGAAAAGGGGTCGTGCTCCAAACTGGGGGAACACACACAGACTTCAGGGGCACAGTCAGAGACGAGACGTATCAGGCTCTGAGAGACGGGGCTGGCCCCGGGGGAGAGGGGGACCCATCTGGGGAGATGTGGGGGCCTGCCCGGGGAGGAGGAAGCCCGCTCAGGTCCCCTGGGGAGGAGGGGCCCACGGAGAGCACCGAGGCCCAGCTGCTGGTTCCTGGAAAACCCAGACGCCTTCCTCCTTGGAAGGGACCTGGAAGTCACCTGCCACCCTGGGCCCCAACCCTCAGGAAACCTACACACTATTCTCAATGTGGAAAAGCCAGGGACGAGCCCACGGCCACCACCAGGCGGTACACATCCGACAGTGCTTGGTTTGGAAGGACGGTGAGCCCCCCGATGAGACGGCCAGGACCACCGGCCACCCCCTCCCCAAACACAAGACTGCAGCGGACACGGCTGCGTGCCCTGCAGCCCAGTGAGACGGCAGCGGGGGATGGAGGGAGGTGCGGGAGGGAGGGTGGTGCAGGCCGCAGCCAGCCCCGCTGCTCCCAGGGGCCAAGCCTGCCTGGCTGCTGAGCGGGGTGTTTAGCCAGAGCAGGGGGTGGCGGGCGGGCGCCTCGGGCCAGGGACGCCTGGCTGCCATCCAGCGCAAGGCTGCTCCTCGGCCACCCCGTGGGCCCATCCGCCCCCTGGCCTCACCGATGGCGTTGTGTATGTCCTTCACCGTGCTCCTGAGCTGCTCCAGCAATGGCTCCTTCAGCCCCGGGGTCGCAGGCTCAGGCACACCCCTGGGCTCCTGGCCCCACCTCTCGGAAGAAGCCAAGAACTGTTCCAGGTCCTCGAAGGAGCTGTCCTTGCCCGTCAGAGGCGATGGAGGCCCCTTAGGGCTGCTGTCCGCCCCTCTCTCTGGGGGCCCGGCGGGCAGTGGGGATGTGGGGGGGTCCGCAGGAGGTCCGTCCAGGGGCCGTGCGCCCGGGCTGGGCTCCGGGGGGCACAGCATGCAATAGAGGCTTTGCGAGGGCCTCAGCCGCCGGCTTCCAGGGGCCAGCAGCCCGTCGGCGTCGGGGGGCAGGGAGCAGCAGCCCGGGGCGGAGGCGGCAGCAGCGCCCCTGCTCACGACGGGGTACAGCGCCCGGTACACCGCACACTGGAGCCTCTTCAGGAGCTGCGTGACGGGGTGCTCGGGGACGCTGCAGTGGGAGGGAGGGCAGGGGGTGTCACCGCCAGCCGGGGGGCTGCGGTCCCAGCGATGCCTCTGGCCTGGGGGCTGGGAAAGCCGGCCCCGCCCACACCCACCCGGAAGGAGGCAGTGGGGTCCAGCCCAGCCCCTCTGCTGGCGGAGCCCCGCCAGTGGCTGCCCTGAGCGCAGGGGGCGGGCCCATTATAATGACCTCACTATAATCCTTTCAGCCACACCCAGGGGAGGGGGCCTGAGGCCCTGGTACCTGAGCAGGTGGGACACCAGGCTGGTCACCAGCGACAGGTCCCCGGGGCTCCTCTTCAGCTTGGCCCTCCAGAGCTTCGGCCAGTCCTGCAGGGCAGGAGGCCTTGGAGAGGAGCACGCAGGACCCCACGGTGGGACGCCCCCCCCCCCGCCAAGGCTGCACCCCACGAGACCAGGCCTGCTGCTGACACCCAGACTCGGGGAGAGGGAAGACCCCATGCCAGTCCCCCACCACCGGCCGGAGTGGGAGCCACGGCACGTGGCCCGGGACCCTGGCCCCACCCCCACCCCGCTCCCCCAGCCGCAGCCCTGCCCCCGCCCCCGCGGACTCACGTGGTCCTGCTCGTACTCCAGGATGGCTGCGTAGAGGGCCCGCTGCTCGCGTTCCTCCGGGGTCAGGGCGGCCTGACTGCAGAACCTCCTGCAGAGGAGGCACGGGGCTGCCGCCGGCCGGCTGCAGGGGCGGGGACCCCCCCCCCCCGCCCGGCCTCGGCCGCCCAGCGCCCAGCACCGTGGGGAGGGCACGCACCTGTTGGCGGCCTCCTGGAGCCGCAGCCGGCGCTCCTCCATCTTCCGGTGCAGCTGGGACGGCAGAGTTAAGGCCGCGGCCGAGGCCGGCGCGGGGTGCGGGCGCTGCGCTCCTGCGGTGAGCAGGGGCCATCCCAGCGCGTGCGGGTCACAGGGGCAGGGGCGTACAGGGGCGCTGCCTCAGCCCTCGGGGCGGTGTGGTCCAGACCGGTGGGAGGAGGGGGTGGCAGGGCTGGAGGGCGGCCGCCCACTCAGGGAGGCGACTTGACTGGAAGGGCAGAGAGGAGTTCTCGGGGCACGGTGGGGGGCAGTGGGTGACAGGACCGGCTTTGCAAAGGAAGGGGCTGTGCAGGAGCCATTCCCCAAGGGCACGCCTCTCCGGAAGCTGGGAGATTCTGTCCCCACACCCAACCCTGTCACCTTTACTCCCCCCAAGCCCTTCTCTCTCAGCTCAAGGCCACGTTGGAACGCCCCCCACTGGACACCAGGTTGAGTGCGCGGATGGGAAGGATACTGTGTCCTCCCGGGCCTTGGCGATCACCAGGTTCTCCATCATCTGCCGCTGCAGGGACAGCGTCTAGGAGAGGAAGGCAGGAGGAGTAAGGCCTGCCGCCCTCCCCACCCACGGCCTCCCGAGGCCCACTCACCAGCGACGTCTTCTGCGTGGCCTGGCTGGCATCCAGACGGGCCATGCGGGCCTCATAGGCAGCCTTCAGCTTCTGGTTCTGCAGGGAGGCCTCCTCCAGAGGTGTCAGCTCCCTGGAAATGGGTACGAGCTGCTGTGCAGGCCCCGGGAAGCCCAGCGACGCTCCGGTGCCCTGCGGGCCTTTCCTGCCCCAGCCTGAGACCGGGAAGTGAGGAGGTGGAGCTGGGGGCAGGCAGGGAAGGTAAAAAAGGGAGGTGGTCGGGGCAGACTGGAGGTCACGGTCCCGCTGAACTTGAACTGTGAGTGTGCTGTTGCCAGGACTCCAGACTACAAGGAAGGCTGGACCCTTATGCACATCGGTCCTGCGTTTGACAGCGTGCATCTCTTTCAAGGCATCACGTGAGCCAAACAGGTTAGTTTGCAACCCATGAAAGGGAAACCATGTGTACCAACAGTCACCCCCCACCGAAGCTGTCGGGCCCACGTCCTCCTGTTTTTATGGGTGACAGCGGGAACATTGGTCGTGGGATGGAATTCCCATGCCCGCCCTGCCCCAGAGCCGCTAGTGCAGAAACGGGGGCCTGAAGCCTGAGCAGCAGGGGCCCAGGAGTTGGGCCTCCTGTGTATCCCATTTGGGATGCTTGCATCTGTGTCTTGACGTCTTCCATCCGTTCTAGAAAACTGCTGTTATCTCCTAAAATTGTGCACCGCTGCTTTCTTCCTCCTATTTTTCTGGACCTCCAATAAGCTTATGTTAGACTTTCCATCTCTCCTCCAAATCATCCCTTTTGGTGAGTCATTCTGGGTATCTTTTGACTTCTTATCCAGTTCACTAATTCTCTCTTCAGCTGTGTCTACTCTGCTGTTATGAACTTGTCCACTCACTTTGTGCACGTGTGGATCTTTACTGGAGAATATACAATTGACCACGGAACAACACTGAAATGCACGGGTCCACTTATACATGGGTTTTATTTAAAATGAAAAATTTATTTCAAATCCACATATACATGGACCTGCGCAGTTCAAACCTATGTTATGCGTCAACTGTATTTTCGACCTGCTGCTGAGAATCACATATGCAGAGGGCCATCTTAAGTCATACTTGGATTTTCAACTGCATGGGTGGCCGGTGCCCCTGACCTCGTCATCAAGGGTCAACTGTAATTAGTTACTGTTTCCAATTAGTTTTTAAAAATAATTTTAGTGTATTTTTCATTTTGTTTCTACTTGGTTCTGTATTTGCTAAGTGAGACTTTATAGTTTCCTGCTCCCTGCAGATATTTTCAAACTTGCTTTGTACTTTTCTAAACATGGAGAGCCTGATTGTTCTATACTGTGTCTGATAACTGTTTGAAAACAGTTATCAGACACACGTAGGTCTCTTTCTGCTGTCAGTCCTTCACCGTGTCCTGTGCTCGGTTATCTTTGGCCGTGCCACTTATATGGAAATTGAAGATGCTTTTCTCCAAAGGTGATTTGCGTTTTCCACTCTAGGTTCCCATTCTAACCACATTCACCAGGGTTCATGCTCTTCGTGTGGCCCCCGAGCCCAGACTCAGCCCCCCTCCCGTCTGCCCGTCTTACTTCTTGGAGCTTTTCGACTCGACCGCCTGCAGCCTCTGGAAGACCTCGGGCGGCAGAAATGGGATGAGCTTCCCCCCTTCATCGGAGTACACCCGGCGGTGGCGGCTGGCAGGTGCGGGGACAGGGGCAGCCACATGCACGGCTGGCTTTGGGCATGCTTTTCCTGCAAGACATGCAGAGCCAGGGGTCAGCACGGGGCCCCACACTCCACGGAGGGGAACCGGACTTGGGGGGATGCCCGAGGAGAACCTCCCGCTGGAGACGCACCAAGTTTGGTAGCCGTCGACTGGGCTCTCTCCAGACACTGCTCTGCCAGCTTCAGCATCTTCAGGGTGTCCTGGGGTACAGTTTCCTCAGCTTCTGGGGAGCAAGGGACAGGAGGGCTCGATCACTAATCAGATTCTAGCTGAGATGAAAATAAGGGCAAGTTCACCCCTGCGGACCACTGACCCGTGGGCCAGCCCGCCCCCTCCTCATCGCTGACCTTGGTGACCCCACGCTGTGTTGGGGATGTTGCCCTCATCCCCGACCTTTGCTCAGCTTACTCCTTTCTGGTCTCTGGTCATGTCCTACCCCATCTCCATCCCCTTACGGCACCTGTCCCTTCACACTTTGATAGTTTATGCTTGCCGAGTGCCCACCCGTCCATCTTCTGCTGATGACCAAGTGGGTAGGACATAGGACACCCCCAGGCCTGGGACCACCAAGGGCTAAGGTGTCCAAAATCTGCCCAGCACAGGAGTAGTGGTGAGCCTGAGAGCTGTACCTTTGGCGGCTTCCACTTCTTCCAGCAGCACCTGAGAGACGTAGTGGATGCTCCTCAGGTACTCAGTATATGCCTCCTGTGCCCAGGAAGGGAAACGGTTCAGGCCCGTGCGGGCAAAACACGCCGTCATCACGCCCGCCTGCTGCCCTCGCGGGAAACACAGGAACGGTGGTGTCTGCGTGTTTCTGAGACACACCCGAGACAGCGAGCTGGTCTAATCGGTGACATTCCATCTGGGGCACAGACAGTGCCCTGCTTCTCCAGCTGGGCACCCATCCCTTCTCCCGCTGCCTCTCCCCCGGCACAGGAAAGAACCGATTCTCACTCAGGGGGCCGGGGAAGTAGCGCTGAGCGTTGCTGTCATTTTTCACTCTATGCAACAACTCTCCTCGGGTAACTCAAGAAGTGGTTCATTCAGTGATTTAAAAAAAAAAAAAAAGTCCTGGGAAGTTAATGAAGGAGTGATGCTGCCAATCTCAGAATCACTTTCTGGCTTGAGTTCTGGGAAGTCTGTTTCCAGAACTCCAGGATAAGTACTGCCTGGGCACGCAGGAGTCTCCCGACAGAGCCCATGGCATCTGGAACCGCAGCCTGGTGTTTATTGTCTGTTTCTTTGCATCCCAATTCTCAAATGACCCATCTTTAAGTCTACACCTGAGAGGCAGGGATTAAGTGGATTCTGGGAAGAATTTCTGACTTGTGGGGGCACCTGCTCCCCCGGAAAAGCAGCTTGAGGAAAGCCGTGGAGGAGGGCCAGGATGCTTTTTCTGGGCTCTCGCAGCCCTGAGTGGCTCGGCCGGCTCTTCCACCTGGTGCCACCCTGTCATTACCACCCATCTGGGTCCACGGCACAGCCCTCCCCGCCGCCATGGCCTTCCCAGCCAGCGCTGAGGGGTCTGGACAGGCACCGCCGAACCAACCACAGTTAACCTTCGCGGGATTGCGTCCCTGTGGGAATCTGGTCAAACCTACAGTGTCCGCCCAGAAACATTCGCATGCACATGGATTTGCTGGACGGTTATATTTGCAGGGCCGCTTCGCAGACCCCATTGTATCCCCCGGACAAATAAAACCGCGGCTCCAGTTCCCGGCTCGCTGAACGGGTGGGAGAACCGGGCGCCCGTGAGGGCTGGGAGCTGTCCAAGGTCACGGCCGACGCCCGCGCCCCGCGGCCGCCGGAGGGTCCGGGCCGGCGCCCCCCGCGGCCCCGCCCCCGCGCCCGCCCCCCGGGCCGGCCCCGCCCCGCAGCGCCGCGCCTCACCCGGGGCCGGTCGCCGGTGTCCAGCTCGATGGCCCGGTTGGCTAGTTTCATGGCGCACTGCAGCGGCTTCACCGCGCCGTCCCCGGCCGCAGCGGCCATGGCGCCGGGCGGGGGAGTCGGCGGCGGCGGCGGCCGAGGGGCGGGGCGGGGCGGGCGGCCGCGACCCGGAACCAAAGCGGCGCGGGAGCCGGCGCCGCCCGGGCAGCGGGGCGGACGGACCGCGCGCGCACTTCCGGCGCCCCGCCCGCGCGCGCGGCCCGCCCCGGGCGGAGGGGGCGGAGCTCCGGGCCTGCGCGCCGTCGCAGCGGGTGCGCGAGCGCGGAGCTGCCACGCCGGCCGGACGCCCGCCCCGCCGCGCGCCCCGTCTCGGCTCCCGGGGACCCGCCCCCTCCCCGAGTCGCGCCCCCTCGGCGCTCGCCGGCCGCGTCGCCCGTGTCCTGGTCCTCGTCGCCGGCCGCGGGCCCCCCGCGGGCGGAAGCGAGCGAGCGCTGCCCCGCCGGGCGGCCGGGCCCACCGAGCCGAGCGGGACCGGGCGGGCCCGGGCGGAGCCGGGCGGAGCGCCGGGGCCGCCGCCATGAAACGGGACCGGCTCGGCCGCTTTCTGTCGCCGGGGGCGACAGGGCAGCGCGCGGGCTCCGGAGGCGGCGGCCGTGCCCGGGGCCGCCCCGCCCGCAGCGAGCCGAGCATGGATGAGGCGGCGGCCTTGGTGGCGGCGCGGCTGGGGTGGGGCCCGGCGCGGGCCTGCGGGGACGCGGGCGAGGACGGCGCCGACGAGGCAGGTGGGTCGCGCCAGGGACCACGGCCCCTCAGGGATCCCGTCCCCGGCCCCTCTCCCTCGGCGTCCTTGGGCCACGCGGGAGCAGGCGAGGCCTCCCTGGCGTCCGCGCGGCGCGCCCGGGGTGGCGTTTCGCAAGACAGCTGACCCCGCCGCCACCGCGCCCTGCAGGCCGCAGGCCTGGCCCTCGGTCCCGGCTCGCCCTGCGCCCCGTGCCCCAGACGCCTGCCCGTGAGGACGGAACAAGCGGGTTGCGTGAAGGGTGTGTGCCTGGTCCCCGTCTGGCGGGCGGCACGTGTGGACGTGGTGCTTCTGCCCCTCGGCCTCACGCTCTGCTTTCACCCTGGGGGGCGGACACCCCGCGGCCCGCAGCGCGTGGCCGGCCCCCTGCGCTCCTGTCTCCGTCGCTTATGAACGGACATAGTTGTGGAGGCACTTATTCAAACAAAGTTTTAGAATTAAAACAACATTTTTTACTGCTCTATAATTGATACGTAGCATTCTATTACTTCAGATGTAGGAGGTAACGATTCACTATTTGCATATATTGTGAAACCATAACCACAGTAAGTCTGGTTAACACATCACACATAGTTTTGTGATGAGAAGTAAGATCTCTTGTAGCTGCTTCCAGATACAGTACAGCGTCATTAATTATAGTCACTGTCGTGGGTGACGTCACTGTCGCTTCTACCGGTGCAAGTTCCTACTGTGTGACCACCTTCACCCAGGTCACCCATGCCTGCTCCCAGCCCTGGCAACCACGCTCTATTCTCTTTGAGCTCGTGGGTTTTTTTTTTTTTTTTTTTAGATTCCACATACAAGTACGCTCGCATGGTGTTTGTCTTTCTCTGACTGATTTCACTGGGCATAATGCCATTAGGTCCCATCTATGTTGTCACAAATGGCAGGATTTCATCCTTTCTTCATGGCTGAATAATATTGTGTATGTGGATGTCTATGTTTATATTTACATATATCCCATCTTTACCCATTTATCCACTGATGGGTTGGTGGACACTTAGGTGCCTTTTGTCTTGCCTTCACAATCTTTCCCAAGATTGCTTTGGCTATTCGGGGTCTTTTGTGGTTCCATGTAAGTTTTAAGATTGTTTTGTTTCATTAAAAATGCCATTGGAACTTGGATAGGGATTGTATGGAATCTGTGGATGGCTTTGGGTAGTGTGGACATTTTAACAATATGAATTTTTCAAGGCCCCAAAATATTTTGCCATTTATTTACATCTTCAGTTTCTTTCATCAGTGTCATATTTTTCAGCATACAGGTCTTTTATGTCTTTGGTAAAACTTATTTCTAGGTATTTTATTCCTTTTGATGCGATTGGAAATGGAATATTTTCTTACTTTTTCTTTCTGATAGTTCATTATTGGTGTATAGAAACACAACTGACTTCGCATATTGATTTTATCCTGTGACTTGACTGAATTTGTGTAAAGTCAGGGCACTTTGTCTTGTTTCTGATGCGAGAGGAAGTTTTCAGCTTGTCACCACTGAGTATGATCTCAGCTGTGGGTTTGTTATTCTGGCCCTATCTGTCGAGATCTGTTCCCTCTGAGCCCAGTTCGTTTAATTTTTATATGAGTGAATGTTGAACTTCGTTAAACAGATTTTTGCATCTTTTGAGATGATCGTATGTTTTTTTCCTTCATTTTGTTAATGGGCTGTATCTCGTCGGTTGATTTGTAGATGTTGAACCAACCGTCCTTGCATTCCTGGAATTAATCTAATCCTACTGGGACGTGGTGTGTGATCATTTTGATGTGCCGTTGAATTCAGTGTGCTGATGTTTCGTTGAGGATTTTCGCATCTGTGTTCATCAGGGATATGGGCCTGTGATTCTCTCTTCTCACAGTGTCCTTGACTGGCTTTGGTCTCGAGGCAGTGCTGTCCATTGCCAGCATTCAGAATTCACTAAGAGGCATTTAGAATTCTCTGAAAGGTTTTCCGGGCCAGAAGGCCCTCCACTGGCCACATCTTATAAAGCTTGTACATCCAGCTGGAAGCCCATAGCCGGAGCCCGGCCTGTGGCCCGGACGTGGGCCCGTGTTTTAGAAGAGCCCACGGAGGGCTCTTCTCCCAGGGAGGGGCTGGGAGGCGGGCAGCGTGGGGGCCTCGCCTCCCCCGGGCCACGTTGCTCGCCTCCTGGGAGCTTGTGTCTTGTGTGCCCCGTTCAGCAGGCAGTCTCACCGGCGGGCTCAGTGTCTGTCTCCTGTGCTCGCCCAGGTACAGGCCGGGCTCTTGCCATGGGCCACTGTCGCCTCTGCCACGGGAAGTTCTCCTCCCGGAGTCTCCGCAGCATCTCTGGCCCGGCGCCCGGGGAGAGCTCGGAGAGACCGCCCCCGGGGGCGCGGGTATTCAGCCGGGACTTCCAGCGCCTGCTGGGGGTGGCCGTCCGCCAGGACCCAGCTCTCTCCCCGTTTGTCTGCAAGAACTGCCACGCCCAGTTCTACCAGTGCCACGGCCTCCTCAGGTCCTTCCTGCAGAGAGTCAACGCCTGCCCGACGGGCCACCGCAAGCCTTGCGTGAAGTAGGCGCGCGCCCCTTTTCCTTCGGGGGTGTTCCAGGCACGGGGGGCCTGGTGGGAACCTCTGGTGTGCGGGAGGGGAGGGCCGCGTGTGGCCGTGGGCGTGGGGAGGCCGGTGCCGGGCGTGCGGGCCCCGCGCCTGCCGGCTGCCTGGCGCACTCATGGCTGCACTGCTCCTTGCAGGGTCGGTGCCCAGCCCCCGACGGGGGCGGAGGAGGGAGCGTGCCTGGGTGAGTGCCCCCTACCCTGCGCGGGGCACGTGGTGCGTGGGTGGGCGCGCAGGGGGCGGGTGCTGACCAGCCACGGCTGCTTCTCCGCGCCTCTCCGCAGTGGACCTCATCACCTCCAGCCCCCAAGGCCTGCGCGGCTTGGTGGGGTGGGTGCACGGACACGCGGCCAGCTGTGGGGCCCTGCCCAGCCTCCAGAGGACGCTGTCCTCTGAGTACTGCGGCGTCATCCAGGCTGTGTGGGGCTGCGACCAAGGCCACGACTACACCATGGACGCTGACTCCAGCTGCCGCGCCCTCCTGCTGGACAGCGCACTGGCGGTCAAATGGACGTGGGACAAGGCGGTGGTCCCACGGCTCAGCCAGCGTCGGGGCTCCAGCCCCACGGGGGCTGCCCCGCAGAGCTCCTGGGGCAGAGCCAGCACGGCCGAGGCCGAGACCGAGACGCCGCCTGGCACGGACACAGCCCAGCCCCCTGCAGATGGCAGCCTCGCCAGGCCTGCGCCGGGCCCTCTGCCTCCCCCTGGACTCCCCCCGAGCGGGGCCCCAGGTAGGAGGCTCCTCCAGCCCGTGGGACCGGGATTTCCAGCCCCGCGCTAGGCGGGGCCCTCAGCAGGGAGTGGAGTCTGCGCTGGCGTGGCCAGCGGGGCTGTGCCGTGGGCAGCCGGGCCCTGTGCCGTGGGCAGCGGGGCTGTGCCGTGGGCAGCGGGGCCCTGTGCCGTGGGCAGCGGGGCTGTGCGTGGCCAGCGGGGCTGTGCCGTGGGCAGCCGGGCCCTGTGCCGTTGCAGGCCAGGGAGAATGACAGGAGCGGGCCCCAGTGCCTCCCCGTGGGCATCTGACAGCAGGGAGGGGCTGAGAACCCTTCTAGCAGTTTCTGCAGAGGCTCATCGCCGCCGGGCCGAGGCACCGAGGGCAAGCAGGGTGTAGCCCTTGCTGTGGGGGTGGGGGGGACCGCTGGCGCCCCTGAGGCTGCTTTGGGTCATTTCCTGGGCCTGAGCCAGCGCCCTGGTGACACCCCAGTGTGTCCAGCAGGGACGGGCTCCTGTGCTGACTGGCAGAGGGGAAACACAGGGCCCTTGTCCGGGCCCGGCCCGCGGCACCGTGGGTTGGGTGCAGCTGTGGACGGACGTCGCGTTAGGAGGGTCCGGCTGGCTTCCCACCAGCTGTCGGTTTCCCTGGGCGCACCTGTCCCGGTGCAAGTCCCCGGTGGCATTGTGGGAAAGCGCAGCTCCCGGGAAGGCGGTGGCGGGGAGGGACGGACACGTGGACACTGGGCGAGGGCGCTGTCGGCGGCCTCAGGGCCATGCGCCATGCTTCGGGAACGGGGACTCTTTAAAGCGTCTCAGCACATCCACGCGGAGCGGCTCGTCCCCGCGGGAAGGGCCTCGGCGCTGCCCGTGCCTGGGCTGGGGACCCCAGGCCCCCAGGAGGCAGGCCGCGGTCACCGGCCACGCCGCCCCGCCGGGAGCCCCGCCCACACCGAGTCCCTGA
Organism: Macroglossus sobrinus; assembly: GCA_004027375.1. NCBI lineage: Eukaryota > Metazoa > Chordata > Mammalia > Chiroptera > Pteropodidae > Macroglossus > Macroglossus sobrinus. The sequence goes on along the minus strand of PVKZ01005446.1, from coordinate 1,170 downwards.
CGCCACCTTGTCCTTTGCTCCTCAGGGCAGTCGGGTGAGAAGCAGGTTCCGGCTGCAGCCGCGGATGATCGGGTAAAAGACGAGTTCAGTGACCTTTCTGAGGGGTGAGAGAAGAGTGGGTTCGAACAGCCTAAAATTTCTCCTTGGCAAACCAGACTCGGCCACCCTAGGGGCTCCCGGGTCCCAGAGGGAGCTCGCCCCGGGGCCGCTCTGGGGGAGCAGGGCTGGGCGCCGTGGAGCCGAGTGCGGGGCCCTGGGACTGTCTCCTCGCCCAGGTGCTCGGCCACGTGCCGACCCCTCGTGTCCCCGAGCTGGGGAGCCAGGCTCTGGCCCTTCACTGTGACACGCGTGCTCCTGGGCCACCCCCGGCTCCGAGCCCGGACGCGTTCGCACCCCTGCGGCCTCCGGGGGGGCCGGGGCTGCCGTGCCCGTGCGCCCTGTGCACACGAGGAGGAGAGCACGGTTTGCGTGTGACTCCAGTGGGGCGCCAGCTGCAGAGCTGCCAGGAGGCCTGAGTGCGGGTGCAAGGCACACCCCGGGACCAGGTGCGTCACGGCTGTCCTGCAGGCCACCAGCCAGCCTCCAGCCTTTCTGAGTGGACGGTGGCCTGTGGGGGAGGGCCGGGCCAGCCTGGCTCCGCCCGCTGCCCAGCGAGCGGGTAGGGGCGCAGGGCCGTGCGGCCTTTGCTGCCTTTGACAGGCGCTCAGCGATGGGGCGAGCGATGTGGGGACCCCCCAGATTCAGAAGGCCCCCTGCTGGGAGGGTCTTCACACCCGGCCCAGGGCCCCCACGCAGGCTCCTTCAGAGTTCGGGGTCCCGGTGTGAGGAGAGTGGCTCCCGGGGGCTTGTCAGTTTCCCATTAGGAGTTGGGGTCGGCGGTTTGGGGGCGTTAGGTCCTTAAGACTTTCTCGGGAGAACTGGAGCACGGAGCACGGGGATCGCATGGTGTCTTCAGACAGGAAGTCGCACTGGATCGGTCCCTCCCCCCGGGGCTCTGCTGAAGGTTCTCTCTTCTCCCCTAGAGACGTCCTGAGCGAAGACGACAGTGACAGGAAGCAGAACACCCCGTCCTCGGACGAGTCCTTTGAGCCTTACCCGGAAAAGAAGTAAGGGGGACAGTGTCGCTCGGGTAGCTCCGAAGCCTGCATGCTCCCTCCCTCAGCAGGGGCC
>PVKZ01005445.1:0-53344 GCA_004027375.1 Macroglossus sobrinus | reverse complement strand
CATTCTAGAAGGGCACACAGAATCGACACCTGCTTCACCGAGTTAACACCACCGCCTTCCCACTGATGGCAGGAGACAGGGACACAGGGCAGCATAATGAGAACCGATTGGGGTATTCTGTCTGCTAATAATGGCAAATGTAAAACAGTGAAACCTTAGAGTCCCCTTCTGGCTGCTGTCAGATCTGTGTAATAAACCTGCACGCACACATGCGCACGCGCACACACACACACACACACACACACACACACACATCTGTAAAATTCAATTCCCCAGAGATCTGACCAAGGCAGTGCCCACTCTCTTGTTTTTAATAATAATATTTTCCATTTAATCTCTCTCAGAATTTTTGGAGGCTTTGTCCATCCCAAACACAGGGTGGGGGAAATTAGCATTTAGATAGGTTTGCACCAGCATTAAAATCAATTGAGACGGAAACGGGAATCACGGGAGGGTGGAGATGCCTAGGGTGTTCTTCCCCATAGGATGGTTCTGATATGACATTCAGGGGGGCCCAGTGTGTCCCTCTCGCTGTGTCAGCGATAATCAGTATTCGCAGATTCGTCCCTGGTGCCTCATCCTCACACAGATTCCTCTCCAAGTCTCCTCCGTTCCTTAGAACAGGGTCCCTCCAAGCTCTTGCTCGTCCTTCTGCAGGAATAATCGATGCCAAAGAGACGCAAGGCATACACAGGGTCCTTTCTGTCCAGAGCGTAGGTTTGAAGCACGCTCTCTAGATTCTTTGCCTCGTACGGCACAGCAGCTGAACCCACTTCTCACCATCACATCCTCAGTTTTCCCCAGCTCCAAATTTCCAGACCCTTCCCGTAGCCTCCCGCACTCCTAGACACGTGTGAGAGGCCTAGCCTGCTTCTGCAAGCTCTGGTTCCAGCGCGGAAAGGAACCAGAGAAGACAACTTAGATGTGACAGCAGAGCACCCCTTACTGGCTGCATAGGTTGTCCTAGAAACACTACACTCGTGTGAACGAAGCAGACCCGCGTCCACTCGCTGGTGGTGAATTCTCGAATCTCAGGCCGACACCGCATTCCCTGAGCTAGGCCGAGCGCTCGGTGCCCGCAGGCTCCTGACGGGCCAGCCTCACTCTCTTCCTCCATTGCCTTCCCCTGCTGCTCTGCGGGACCCCCAGACCACGGGCGAGAGGCCCATTCAGGTTCAGGGCTAATGTCTTTCGGTAGCTGGCATTTTCCTGTCTCGCAAACCCATTTATCAAACGCTACGCCTTCCTCTCAGGCCTCGTTGGTGTTTCCTCCCTTCACGGGTGCCTCTGTGTCCACCCCCATCCGCCACCCGCCCCACCTCTCATTTCTAATCCAGACTCCGAGTCCATCCCCGTCTCCTTCGCTTCTCCGCCCGGGAGTGTAACCTTCGATTCTCTTCTCCCACAGGAAGATGATCTGAACGGGATCCACATAGTGGCCTTTGCAGAGAAGAGCGACCCAGGTAGGAACCCGCCTGCCCCCATCCCCATCTGTTCCTTGACACCATAAGCAAGAACTGGCTTCTCACCTTTGTCAGCCCTCACGCTTTCTCTCCCCTCACTGCCCGTCCACAATGCAACCACGAGACACGGGGCAGCCCCCGGCGGTCGCCTGCTAGGTCCAAATCCATCTTTAATTGTGCAGACAGCTAAGAGACAAGCTCATGGAGAGATCAGAGCCTCATTCTGCCCAGCTGCCCAAACTGGGAAGAGTCGCTGAATACTGGGAGGGTATAACAACATCCTGGCTTTATGGGTGTGTGTGTGTGTGTGCGCACGTGCGCGCACATGCGCACGAGTGTGTAAACGTCTTTTCACATGAAAAGTTTTTACCCCAATTTTGTGACCTAGCTTATATAAATAACAGTCCTTCCTTAAAATAACCATTTAGTCTGTCAAATACTGTCTGTGCTTAGGAAATTGAATGGAAAATTTTCTCCCCAATAATGAGAACGGAGCAAAACAAGTGGACCGTGACTGTAAAAATGGATGAGTAACTGTTTCATTTTGGAACTTGGACGATTTTTTCCTGGCGTTGTTCTTTTTAACATCAGTGGAGAGCGAAGTGCAGGAAAAATTGATTTTTCAGGTGGTAAAATGCTGGGGCTCCCCTGGGCAGTTCTGCTCTGCAAGATAAAGGGTCCCCTGAGGAGAAAGGGAAAGTGGACATCCTGAGGTGCGTTTGGGGACCATTCAGATGGGACCAGAGAATCAGGGAAGTTCACACCTGCCAGGCCTCGGGCTCCGAGGGGCCTGGGGATGGGGTTCCAAAACCTGACGGGCAGGGGACCACAGGCCTGACCGAAACGGGACCTTCAGGGACCCTGTGACTTCTCGGAGCTCAGAGGTGAGTTCCGAGACCCCGTCGGGTCTGGGAGCCGCTGCTCCAGGCGCCGTAGACGCTGTGGTGTCTGCCTGGACCTCAGCGTCTCGCACATTCACAGGGACAGATGGAGGAACAGAGGCCTGGACAAGTTAAACCGCCCAATTGGGCACAGCGGCTTAGTGGGGGGCCCCGAAGGAGGGACCTCGTCTCCTTCATTGGTATAGACCTGGTTCTTGCACAAACCTTGACACATAGTAGGCGCCGAATCCGTGCCAAATAATGAGAACGGAACATAACAAGTGGACCATGACTGATGATAGGCGGGTGCCTGACCGAGGCTGGGCCCCTCTTCGCTGTCAGACCAGCTTTGCTTTTTCTTCCTTCCTTCCTTCCTTCCTTCCTTCCTTCCTTCCTTCCTTCCTTCCTTCCTTCCTTCCTTCCTTCCTTCCTTCCTTCTTTCCTTCTTTCCTTTCCTTCCTTCCTTCCTTCCTTCCTTTCTTCCTTTCTTTCCTTCCTTCCTTCCTTCCTTCCTTCCTTCCTTCCTTCCTTCCTTCCTTCCTTCCTTCCTTCCTTCCTTTCTTTCTTTCTTTTTGGTAACATATTATCAGCCACCATAGTTTCTTTCCTATAGACTAAAAACCAACTATGTTATCAAACGATTAAAAAAGTCTTTTTAAATCCACATAATATATTCACCCTTTTAAAGCATGCAATTCCACGGTTGCTAGCATATTCACAGAGTTGTGCGGGCATCGCCACTAATCCTAGGACACTCCCATCACCTCAGAAGGAGACTCCACACCCGTCAGCAGCCGCTCGCATCCCCTTTCCCCACCCCTGGCAACTGTGTATCCGTCTCTATGGATCTGACGATTCTGGACACTACCTATAAATAAGACCGTGTGACAGGTGGCCTTTGGCTCCCAGCATCCTTCACTTAGCGTGAAGCTTCCAGGGTTCGTCCTTTGAGTGGCCTGTATCTGTACCTCCTTCCTTTTTAGGGCCAAATAATGATCCGTTGTGTCACAACCTAATTTATGCTCCAAAGTACCTGAGAGCCTCCCCACCGTTTTTTGTTAGATATTTTTGAATGTCCATTCCTGTCCCAGTTTGCCCATCCACGACTTGCAGAGTTGGAAAAACTCTTCAAACATAGCTAGAACTTGTCCAAAAAAAAAAACAAAAAAACAAACAAACAAACAAAAAACGGCCAGTGAGGTTCCAGCTTCTTCCCACGGAGTCTGGCCACCCCTCTGGCCCTGGAGGAGAGACTCGCAAAGGAAGCCATTGCCCCAGGTTTACAAGCTCTAACCAAAGGGAGCAGGATCCCTGGTGCTGTGTGAACAGAGAGGACATTGCCATCAGCAGCAGCCCGCTGGCCAGACTCCAGGGGACCTTCCTCCCGCCCCCCGCCCGCCCCCTCCCAGGAGTGTGGGGTGTGGGGGGGCCTGTCTGGCTCTCGGAACAATGGAACAAAGAGGCCTGGAGAAGTTGCGGGAACCTGTTTGACCGAGATTGCAAGCTGCTGAAACGCCTTCCACCTCCTCCCTACACAAATATCCCTAGGCCCGAAGCTCCGTCTTTGCTGCAGGAGCCCGAGCTGGGGCTTGCTCCTGAGGAGCCGGAAGGGGTGGGGGTGGGAGCGTCTTGGTGCAGCGAGGCCGGGCCGGGCCTGGCCTGCTCAGGGCTGAGAAAGAGAGAGGCCGTTCTGTGGAAACGCCTGACTCTGGCCAGTCAGTCATTCCCCGCCGGTCGCTGACGTGTGACGGGGGACAGAGGGGCCTGGCTGCCCGACTAGGAACTGCATTCCTGCCCAGACAGTGGGTCCGACCTCGACCTCATGTAGCTCTGCTCTTGCTAACGAGCGACACGTGGCCTAAAGCCCCAAACAAACCCCTGCGCCCCCCACCAAAGAAAGAAGGTCACACGTCTAGGGGAATAGCAGGGCTCTCTGTAAAGAGCCGGCAGTCGGAGGAAGTGTGCCGTGAGCGTCACGGAGAGGATGTCCTTTGGGCCCCGAAGCCACCCTGTGACGTGTGCACGACGACTACATGGTTCTGGACGAGAAACAGGAGTCTCTGAGGTTAAATAATGCCTCTGAGTCGCTCGGCGTCTGAATTCATCGTGACTATGATGAAGATGAAGATGGTGGTGATGACAATCACTTATCCTGTGTTTATGTGACATGACAGCCTCAGGTGCTAGTTTCATTCCCATTTCACAACCAAGGAAACTGAGGCCAGAGAGGTCGACTTGCTGGGAAGCAGGGGAACTGGAATTAGGCAGGGGTGGGGTGGGGGGCTGTCTGGCTTCCCAGCCACGCCCTTAACTGCAAGGCGCAGCTGCCGACATGTCACCCCTCAGAGTCACGTGACATTCGGCCTGCCCTCCTCCCTCTCTGCTGTGCTTCACCACCCCTCCCCCTCACATGTGAAAGGCCCAGATGAGTTCAGTTGCCCTCTCGAGGTCCCACGGTCAGAGGCACAGGGGACAGGACACGAGCGCTTCCACTTCTCGATGGCTCCCCTGGGCACCGTGCCCCAGACCACACCCCCTCCCCCAGGCTGCTCCCCTGCCAGCTGCAGGCTCTGAGCACCTGCAATGCTGCTGCCACAGAATGGGGGTGGGGGAGGGGAGGGAGGAGCAGAGCGAGCCAGAGAAAGGACGAGGGAAGTGGGAAGAGAGCAGAGCCACCTGGAAGCGTGAGCACCCAGTGAATGAAGGTCAAACTTACCCCCCGCTGTCCACTGATGCTCCCAGCCTTGGGATCCACACTCACACAGCAGCAGCAGCAGCAAAGGGCTTCCAAGTGACCTGGGTCCCCCAAGGACTCTCCTCCTGGCATCCTGACATCCCCAGCCAAGCGTGTGCGCAAGGACTGCCCGCAGTGTCCGCTCTGCGGACCCTGGAGCTGATCGCTGGGGCTGTCCTGCAGTGAGCTCTCACCCGTCACCCGCCCGAGGGACACCAGGCTCTCCGCCCCGACCCTGCGCCCTGCGCACCTCCCGTCTCCCTTCTCCAGAGCCTCCATGGGGCTCCTGCGCTCGGAACGCCGCCGAAGCCATTCGACAGGTTTGAAAATGAACGTCTCTCCCCGGCGGGCCCAGGATGTGTCTGCACCGAGATGACACCTTCTTTACAACAAACAGCTGATGAAAGGTTCGCCAGGCGGCGTTTCTACGGGAGCGCACGCTGCACGGATGTGCTCCGAGGTGCCGGAAGCGTCAGCACTGACAAGCTAGAAATGCGGGGACAGGCTGCCGTCCGCAGGCGTGGGACTCAGCCAGTGACGGGCCCTGGAAGGAGCGTCTCCAAGCCCTGTTCCAACCGAGCGCCAGCTGCCTTGGGTCCTCGGCTAGTGGTTTTGAGACCCATGGCTTCCCATAGGAAAGCTAACTGCTTATTTGGGCTTCCAAACTTACAGGTGATCAGACTTAACACTCAGTTCTTACTAAGTGCTAAATGCTGTTCCGGGGGCTTGACAAGCATCAACTCATGTCACGCTGCAACCACCCTGTGTGCAGACAGCGAACAAAGGTCTGGAGGAGTTAGGGAACGCCCCCAGGCCACATGGCTCATCAGCGGTGGACCTGGGATTCCAACGGGGCAGGCCAGCCCCACGCTCGGGCTCCGTAACCACCCGTCTCCTGCTTCTTCCCATCACAAAACCCATCGATGGACTTTTCCACCAATTCTGGGGCCCAAGGGCCAGAAGAAGGAAGATGGACTGTGGAAGGGAGAAGCAGGGTGTTCAGATGTCTCAAGGGCCATCTCAGGGCCATGGGGTCCACATAACGTCCCCCTATTTTAACAGGTGATTGGGTGACTCTGCCATGTCCTCCTGAGGGTCCCCAAGAGCCCAGGTTCAGATGCCATGATGCTGCGTTTTGAGAATTCCATGCTTACTGAGCGGGCTCTGGCCTGAGGACCAACTGGGTCTCTCTGAGAGGGGACCGGAGGACGGTCACCTGGCCTCCGACCCGACACGTTGTAGGCCCTGAGATCCGACCTGCCCAAGGACAGGATGAATTCTTCCCATCAATGAAGGTCGAAAGTAGTGAAAACAATTAAAACGAGTGAAAGGTTGATGAGACAGGGAAAGGAAAGAGCAGAGGAAACCTTCACATTCCCTCCTGCAGGTGTCTCCACGACAGCTGTGTGATCCTCCTGCAGGTGTGTCCATGACAGCTGTGTGATCAAGGAGCCTCTGAATAGGGAGGCAGCTGTTCTCTCCATCTTGGACGAGGAAGCAAACGTCCTAGATGGGTTAAGAGACCTATGACTGTTCGGGGTCTTCAAACCCCACACGGGTGCCCCCTACAGACACTGCGTCCAGACGGAGTGCCATCTGCGCCCTGCCCCCACCTCACCCCACTTACCTGCGTCGCCAGCTGCGTGAACCACCTGGACCTGTCTCAGGAGCAGGGTCCCGAGCTCCACGACTCCATGTGGCGAGGCAGCCGGAAGGGGCCTGTCAGTGCCTTTACGCTGAGCATCACCCTCTCCCTGAGGACGGAGCGAGGGCAGGGTGGGCAGTGCGCTGTGCACCTGTCACCCCTGGGCCATTGCTCGGTCTCTGCCAGATGCAGCCCAGGCTGCTGACACGGCCACGGCTGGCCTGGGACCGGTCCCCGGGACTCCGTGCAGCCTCACTCCCGCTGGCCCCTCGTCGCCCAGGAAGCAGGGAGCAGAATCGCTGGCTCTCATCCCACAGGATGTGATCCCGGAGGCACCTCGCTCGCCGTGGGAAACCTGGCTAGTGTGACAGGGAAGGAGTCACAGCTGTCACCGCACCACGCCCCTCTTTCTTATTTAGGTCGATCTCGGAGGCTCCAGGCGCACTCAGGGACATCGCTGAGCAGACCAGCCAAGCAGACTGTGGTTGGGGGGGGGGGGCGGGGGCAATGTGGCTCAGCCTCAGGATGGAAGGACAGGAAGGGACAGTCCGATGGCCCCAGCGGAAGGCGGGGGCCCCCACCGGCCCCGTGGTGTGCCCCGGCTGCCTCCTCAGGCCCCATCCCTGCTCCCCTCATGTCACCACGTTTGCTCACCACTGGAGGAAGGAAGACGGCGGTGCCTTCAGGAGGGTGCCCAGACCTCAGCGGGAGTGTGGGTCGTGGAAATGGCTCTGGACGAGCAGACCAAACGCCTGCATTAGAAGCCAAGCTCTGCCACGCGTTGGCACGCGATGCCGGGCAAGTCACGGGCTTTGCTTGCCTCTCGATTCCACCCTCTTTAAAACGGAGGAGATAAAATCTTGCTGACCTCCAGCAGGACTAGATGTGAAGACTGAATGCAAAAGAACTCTACACCCAGTAAGTGCTCAATACATGTCCATAAAATAACGGATTGTGTGGCTTGAGGACTTTGAAACGTAGGAATTAAACTTCGCTCTAATCTACATATCGAGGCAAGGGTCTCATTGTCACACCAGCTGTCACAGCCACCCCCGAAGCCTTCAGTCACAGCTTCAACAGGGGCCAGAAGGAACTGTCCCATGTCATACTCTCTCCTGGTCTAACTTCCTGCGAGGGTCCCCTACACGCTAGGATTCCTGAAACGATGGCGTTACTGTGTGTGGACACACATGCACGCATTGCCCTGCATTTGTGCACACGCGTGCGTGTGCGCGTGCGCGCACACACACACACACACACACACACACGCGCGCGCGCGCGCATACACAACTTATTCTCAGGGACTTTCCAGAATCTAAACTCTCTTCCCAGCAGGGAGTGGGGAGAGGTGGCTGAGGGTTTAGAGTATGCCTTCTTGTACTAAACATTCTTCCAAAATGTTTGTTTACGGCACAAGTTTTATGTTCCCAGTCCTTCAGGATTTAAAACTAAAGAAGAAAATTGTCTCCTTGAGGCTCATAAGGCTTGTCTCTGCTTCTCTTATGAGTCATCCCTCCCCTGGGGTCAATGAACGCTGCAGACTGACTAGGGGGAGGGCAGAGCACACCAGGAAATGGCCAAGGAGAGAGGGAACCCCATGTACTATCTCAAAACTAGGGAACCAACTGTAAATCAGACACTCACTTTAGTTGGAAGGTTTTAGGAATTCCAGGTTGTAGAAAATTAAGGGTCCAGGCTAAATGTCCTTGGTCCCTGGAGCAAATGTGATAGGAACGCTGAGGGATAGCAAATTATGGGTTTCGAGAGACGGCACGGAGCATTGAGGATCAGGCAGGGGGTCCCCCGGTTGGGGGACTGAAGTCCCCGGCTCAAGGCTGGTTGATGTTCACATGCAGTTTAGCAAATGGAGCTCGGCTCCCAGTTCCGAAGCAGCCACTTCCCTGGGAACTTCTCATTTCTTTATCCAAAAGTTTTATTGTGTCCTTTGGATACGCTGCTTTGTGGCTGGGGTTCTCGTCTGACTCACATTATGGAATAATCCTATAATTGAGGGGACGCAGCGAATGGCTTAGGAAGTCTTCGTGGAGAAACCACACGCTCCGCTCCCCGTGCCGGAGGCCGTGTTCGCTCGGGGGTAACTCGGACTTCTTCGACCCTGCTTCAGATGGCTACGAGTTCCTGGAGATCCTGAAGCAGGTGGCCCGGGACAACACGGACAACCCCGACCTGAGCATCGTGTGGATCGACCCGGACGACTTTCCTCTGGTGAGCGGCCCCGGCGGGGGCCCCATCCTTGGCCACCTTCGCGGGCTCGCGTTTGTGTTTCGTGTGAGACCCTGTTGCATGAAGGAGGCTGTGAAACGGGAGGGGCATTTGCAGGAACTCAGTGGCCGCCCTCATCTAGGGTAGGAGATCCTGACCACTCGGGCAGCATTGAACTTGGGGCCTGGTGCTGACCCTGACGTGGTTTGACATCATCATTTTCACTCCCTGGAGACCAGAAGTCTCTTTCCAGCAGCTCCGAGCTGTGTCTCATTCCACCACGACCCCTGGCGATGACCTCTTTCATTTTCTGGGTGGGACCGTCGTTCTGAGGCAGCCTGAGTTACTAGGCAAGGACAACCAGACGTGAACATTTCGCATTGAGTTAAGAACTTCATGGCGAGAAGGAGCCACCTTTTAGGGGCCAGAGAGACCCCATCTGTCTTCTTCGCGTGCTCTCCCATGTCCTAGCAGAATGTCTAGGAATGTGTGAGAGTTTAAAGTCCAGACTCTAGCTAGTGTCAGCGATCAGTGGCCAGAAGGCCTTGGTTATGCTTAGTTTAAAAGAGAATAAACAGAATTTGTGCAATACACGAGCCTCCTGATAACGATAATACATGCAGCTAATACACTCTCTTCCTGGAACTGTAAGTTCTTTACATGTGTCGCCTCGTCTAATCCTCTCAACAAACCCTGAGAAGCAGGGACTGTTAGAATCCCGGTGTTACAAGTGAAAAGAATGACAGCTGGAGAGGCTAAAACCGTAGGTGGCAGATGTGACAGTCCAGCCCGGGTCCGTGTGAGGCCAGCGCTTTGTCCATTAGTCCAGAGACTGCAAGTTGAGCTAACTATAGGTCTATCATTAGGTTATAAATGATAACTATCTTCCAGGAATCATCATTTGTTGCAAAACTGAGGGTAAAATTTTAGTGATTGCAAGGGTCCCGAAACCCAATCCTACATACAAGGATGAGTGAGTCAAACGTTGACTTCCAAGACCCCTGAGGTCAATGTCATAATTCTGGGTGACATAATAAGGTCGTGGCTTTGGAAGGCCCTATACACTACAGCTTTGTTTAGTTAGCCTCCGCCTGGTTATGTTTCTAGGTTATCTGGGCTGTTCTGTTACGTGAGCCTCAGGATGGTCTGCAGTTCTGATGACCTGCAGTGCCATGTGCCTTTTGCAAATAAGAAAATTTCGGACCAGTCTGATTTCTGGGTCCTGACTCTCCCCAGTCCCCATGAGCCAGCATTTGCTGGGGAGACTTCCTCCGACTGCCCACTCCATGTCCTTAGCCCCGTGGCCTCTCACTCCTTTAGTGCTGCTCCGGCCAGGGGTGAGTCCACGTGGAACCCACACCTGGCCCAGTGAAGAAACTCCCTTTTCACTCGTATGCCAGCTTATGGCCTGTCACTTCCTGAGCAGCCAGCTCACGTAGCAGAGTGGCACAAGGTAAGGGGTTTTTAAATAGGACATTGACAGAGAGATGAAGGGAAATGGCTCCTCCACCACCCATACTATAAAAGAGCCCATGTAATTTGGGAATCGACTTTGGACCCTGTCCATAATGGTCTTCCTTGCAGCTGTAGAAGCTTTTATATTACGTGTTTTCATAGTTTGTGTCGTGACATCCTTTTTGTGTGTGTGCTTATTTGGAAGGCTTGAGGGCTGGGACCAACTCTTCAATTTCCTAAGTGACCACAGCTGTTTCGAGACCTTTAACTTATTTACAATATGGGATGGCAGGCGGGTCCAGCCACAAAAAGTGGTTTGAACATGGACTGCCCTCTGCCCACTGTCTAATTTTATTTTTTGTTGCCACAGCTTATTGCCTATTGGGAAAAGACTTTCAAGATTGACCTATTCAAGCCACAGATTGGCGTGGTGAATGTGACAGATGTGAGTACGCCCCATGAAAGCTTGCTCAGGCCCCCAGAGCCTGCCCCGTTTTCTGGCCCACTCCCCTACCCGCCCCCCACAGCCCTGCCTCCTTACCTACCCGCCTTCTTCCTGAAACCCTTTGCACCGAGTATACACGTACACACATATCCAGGCCATGGAGTACATCTGTCCTTCTGTATTACTCTAATGGGACGCTGCACGTATAATTCTGCAACCTGGCATTTCCATTTAATGCTGTGCACATATCCGATGAGCGCGGGTGACCTGGGGCCCATCGGCTCAGCTACTCAGCGCCCCGGTCTGGCTCTCCCTTCGCGCCTGCGTTCACTCACTCACCCTGCCCCTCATTTGCAGGCCGACAGCATCTGGATGGAGATTTCGGGTGACGATGACCTGCCCTCAGCGGAGGAGCTGGAAGAGTGGATCGAGGATGTGCTTTCTGGAAAGATAAGCACTGAGGACGATGAAAATGAGGATGAAGATGATGAAGAGGACGATGACGGTGACGGTGACGATGACGACGACAACTCCGATGAGGAGGAGGAGGACGACAGTGACGACGACGACGATGAATAGCCCCGACTCCACGTGACTTTGATGAAGGTCACAGCTACCCACGTCCACACAGACAGCACGTGGTGGCAGCGGGCAGCCCTGGCCCTGGCCCTCGCCTGGCCAGCTCCTCCCCCTTTTCCAGTGTCTCTCTTCCTGTTTGCGTCTCATCCGGAGCTGCGCAATGCAGCAAACGCCTTGCTAAACCCAGTCACCCCACCCAGCAAGGACAAGTGGGGAGTTATTCCCAAATTGACTGCCTTGATTGTCATAGAGAAGCCCTCATTCTCTATCTGACCATCTGCGGTCACAGCAGTGCCAGAATCTCGGGAGGACGACCCTCTAACACCTCTGCTCAAGTTTACTTGTCGTCTTTGACTATGACAGTAACAGAATCAGTAGCTTGCTAACTCATGAGCGTGGAGCGACCTTGCTATCAGTGCCCAGGGAGGACTCTCAGTTAATCTGCTTAGCCCCGAATGTCAGCTAGGACCCCCTCACACACACACCCCCACCCCCCGCCCCATCCAGAGAAGGCTCGGCCTTGGAAACAGGTTTATGTCAGCTTGCCCTGGCTCTATTAAACTCATTATCTGAAGAGCAGGTCAGACCATTATGGCCTCAGATCCAGGCTTTTGGGTGTCCACCGAGAGGCCTTGACGTGCACGTGTGTGACGTCATCATCATCTCTGCTGTGCTGGGATCCTGGGATGGGAGTTCGATTTGCTCTCTGAACTCGCCCCGCAGGTCACAAGTCTCGCATGTCCACGTGGGGTGGGGGGAGGAACTGAAAGATTAAAGGTTTTTCATTTTCTCCGATGGGTTCATATCCCTGATTGCACTGGCTGGCTTCCTAGCCTGAGCTGGGGTCTGGATGCCCCTTCTCTGTCGCTGCTAGTGAGACTTCTCATTTGGAGTAAAGGTTGGTTTATCCAGAGGTCAGTTACCTCTCCGTTTATCGGCACCCCTATAACTGACCAGGACAATAATTAGAGTTCATAATGATGCCCTGGAACGAAAAAAAAAAATCCCCAAGTGCCTCTGAACCATCTAAGAGATGTACTGTGCTCTGTAGATCGGATGTTAAGGGTGCATTACAATGTTCTAACTTATTTTCTTAGTCTTTAAATGCTTATAAGACACTGCAGATTCTTTGAAAATAAGGCAATCCTCTTACGGAATAGTAGCAACTAACTCTGTCATTAAAGTCATATTTTGAAAATATGGAGACTATCTCGAAAATCCTCTCTTGATTTTCTGATCCTGCTCCTTCTCTCTTGGCTCCTGTTTTCTCTCTATTTTTTTTTCTCTGCTTTCTATTCTGGCCCCCTTTCCCCTGCTAGCCCTTTAAATCGTAGTGTTTCCCAGTATCTCTCAACTCTGACATTTTCCTAAGGTCGTGTCGTCCACGCTCGTCAGCTACCTCCTCTGTTCTAGTGACCTCCCCGTGTGGGTCTCTCACCTTGATCTCTTTCCTAAACGCGGGTTTTAGATCTGTTCGTTCAACTGCTTTAAGACGTCTTGGTTTAGATGTTGCACAAGCACTACAAACAATCTAACAAAAGCCCGACCCGTTTCCTTCTTCCCAGAACTGCTTCTCCTAGTGGGGTCCAGTCTGGATGAGTGAGATCACCATCTATCCAGCTGCCGAGGTGGTCGGAAGTGGGGGGTGGGGTCTTGCCCTCGTCTCCCACGGCATTTTGTTCATTCATCCTCGAATCATGGCACTTGTTTAAATGGCAACACATATTTGCATGTCTGTTTTTTCACCAAATTCTAGGCTCCTTTCCTCGAGGCAAGGCATTTATCTTTGTATCCCCAGAACCTAGCATTTTGCTCAGCACAGAGTGGATCCTCATTTATCGAACGGATGGATAAGTGATTAACCAGAATGCCTGTAACTCCTTGCACTGCTGGACAGCAATGCCTATAGGACCTCCCTATTCTTATCTCTCTCATTAAGACACGGGGGAGGGAAGCATTCCCCTAGCTGAGCTGTGTTGCCAGCCGGCCTGGCTCAACCACACCTCAAATAACCTCTTGGGGACGTTAAATTTTCAAAGCAATCTTTGAAGCTAATCTCTCAAATAGCCGAGGAATGTGGTCCATCGAGAAAGTGGTCTGTTTTTCAGCCCAGGAAAAGCCCCCCCTTTCTCGGAGGCCTGAGTCATAGGCATTAGGTTGAAAGCACGTCGTGGTGTCCTGTGTTAGGGGCACTGACTGTGAAGCGGGCACTGTCTGTAGTGAGTGCTGTTTAGTGACTGGTCAAACTTTGAACTGACGTTTATGAAATGTTAGGTCCGTGCCGTTGCATTGCATGTATTGTCTCATTGAATCGTTACAACGGTTTCAGGACACGGGTCTTGTTATTATCCCCACTTTACAGATGAGGAAACGGAGTGAGATGCCGAGGGCTCAAGTAATTTCCCCAGGCTCACACGAACACTTGAAAGGAGTGTCAGTGTAACCCCATTTTGATGCTGAAATCAAGGATTTAAACTCTACTAAATTCCTTAAGGACTCAAAAGATTCCACTTCCTTTTTTCAGGTAGCACCTGAAGGTGGACATGAGGGCATGAGTCAGAGAAACAAAGCCTGTCAATAATCAATATCATGAAAATCTTCCCATCAATTGCCTTCTCTGATCCCTGTCCATGCGATAGGTAAGATTTTGTATGCTATCAGCAGTCTGTACAGATAAAAAGATAGAGGAGTGCAGCGAAAGGAAGCTTAGTTTTCGGATCAAATAATCAAGTTCTCTTTAAATAGACTTATCTAAAATGGCATTAATTTCACTTGAATTACCAAGCTGTTCACAAAAACAATCTAAAATTCATCCCCTCACAAATCCAGTCTGACACATTTCTCCCTCCTTACTTTGATTCAAAGTTCCTTTTTTTCACTTGCTGATTTACTCAAAAGATCTCTTCATTTCCAAATTTTAGAGCCTAAGAATTTAATTTTCGGTAATGTGTTCCTTTAGAATATTCTCTTGACCATAAAATTATTGCAACCAGTAAGTAGTTCATGTTACAACGGCAATTCTAGTTTCTCATTCCATCAAATCTATTCTAATTGTCTTGGTTTCTAAGAGGATATAAAAATCGCGCAAGAGGGAAAATGTTCCCTAAAAAATAAAACTTTTTAGATGAAAATAATCACACACACACACACACACAAAAGAAACAGAATACAACTTAGGATTTCCATTTATTTTCCAAGTTTTACAGTAGTAAAAAAGGTAAGATGTTTTGCAGTTTATTGGGATGGGGGACCCAAAAGGGAACAAAATGACTTGGATGCCAGGTACACTCTGTCTCCCAGAGACACTAACATCGTTCCTGATGTCACAGACAAGAGGGTTTCACAGCATAACCTTACGAATGCATGGGGGCCCACTCGTGCAGGTGGCTGCTGGTGGTGTGATTCATTCATTTACATGTCTGCAGTGTGTCAGCAGAGCCCACCACCCAGGTGGTGCAGGAAATCACACTCAGACTCTGTCACACACCTATAGTGATCCTGTGTAGAGGCTGGTTAGCAAAACTGGCCCCCACCCACACCCGTATATAAAGTGCTGTATTAACTAAGAAGCGAGACCACGGAAGACGCCAGGCCACGTCTTCGCACAAACGGTGTGGCTTCGTGAGACAGAGACGGTTTCGCCACTGAACGTTCTGGGCCGATACTGGATTCTCAATTCAAAAACGTACAGTTATTTCAACACAAAAGCAGTTGTCAAATAAACTTCTCTGAACAGGACCGGGCGCAGGCCTGTCTGGCCCTGGCCCTGCCGCTAGCATCCTCACTGTGTAGGTGGTCACCCACAAGGCGAGTTGCATTCACCCCGCAGTGAGCCACCACCTGCCCTCGTCCTGGCTGGATGGCCTATGGAATACTTGTACTCGCAAAGGACTGCTTGAAAGTCAAGTTTGGTTAATTCTGTCATAATTTCGGGGTCCCAGAAGAGCTTGCTATTTACTTAAAGTCCACAGTGACACTATTATAAAAAATAAGGAATTATCACCAAAGTCTGGATTTGCTTACATTTGCTTTAAAAAAAAAAAATCAGAGTGATGATCAACATTAAGTGACTTTTCCATGACTTCTATAACTCAGGAGTGCTACTCTTTCTATAACCTGGTCCCGGGAACAGCAATGATATGTAGCTGTCTACATTCTGCACAACATGAGTGCAGGTCAGATGCCCGGGTCCCCTCAGTAAGTCCCCGAGCAACAGTCTGTGGTCCTCAGCGATGAGACTTCTCTAGGCTTTGGACATGGGGGGGTTTAACACCTCCTAAATGACGAGCTGCTTCGGAACGAAGCCTCACACCCATGTGGGCACGCTCAGGTCCACACAACACACACGCATCCAGACAACTGTACATTCAGGTATTTTCATCCAAATATGATTTCAGTGCCAAAAGGAATCCTAAAGACATTCAAGATAAAAGTCTCACACTTGTCCATAAGGCTTAAGAGTGTGTTTATTCTACAAAGACAAGAACAAAACACATGTTTTCAAGCTGAGAGAGACATCTAAATTGTAGACTCTTAGCACCATATGTAAGGAACGTTGCTCTGTGCTGCTTCTGGTGTTAGAAATCTGTTGTTGTTTCGGGGACACCCTAAAACAACCCATTAAGAGATTTATTTTACAGGTAAAACACAACAATTGGGGTTATCTAAGTAGAAATGGGACTGAGGCCGGGTAAAAGGGACTCACAGAGTCCTAAAATCTAATTTTATTCAGTAGTTTTAGATTTCTCTTCTACCCTTTGAAACATGTCCTAATTCTTATTGAGCCACAATGCTGAGAGGTGCAAGCACCATCTTCCCTGCCCCGTCTTCTATTGAAAGCAAACAGCAGGAGAGAGAAAGGCAGGTTATGTGCCACCGAACCAAAGCTTAAAGACTCGGGAATAGAGAAAAACAGTGTTTTCAAGAGTCCTAGTTTATGTGTTCTTTAAAACTCTTGGGGGAAATTGTAAGGGAACCAGTGGAAGGTTTACTGATGACACCATGGCAAGGAGGAAGGCCAAGGGCTCTAGTTCCAAATGCCCCCCAAGGCTGGGTGTGCAGGCTGGCCCTCCTGCCCCAACCAGGGACCTGATGTTGACATACCACTGGGAGACGCTTCTTCAGCTCAGAAGGAGGCCAGCAGGCCCTGCACACCTCCCAGTGACCCAGGCGAAGCTGTCCCCCCCCCCACCCCCGCCAGCAGGGTGGGGTGGAGGCCGGGAGGGGCAAAAGCAAAGGGTGGCTGCAGAGCCACGGCACCAGGGGCTCACAGGTGAGACCGGCAGGGCTGGTTTTTCTGGGGGAAAGGGACCTCTCACGTTCTTTTCTTTGAAACTCCTAAGAAATCTGTCAACCTGTGAAGAAGCTTCCCGTGGGGCCACAGCTGTGGGGTGAACCCCAAGTAAAAGAGCAGAAGTGTTTCCACATCCGACGAACCCCACCCCCCCATCCCAGGCTCTGATTCAAGGTTAAGCATCCTCAGGTCCTTCCTCTACATCCAACACTGTCACTGAGATCATACCTTAGATTGCACAGGGACTGAGGGACTGGAACCACACATTAGATATGAAATTCCATTTACCGACCATGAGACCTTGGCCAAGTCCCCTCCCCTCTGAGCATGCTTTTTCTCACCTGTACACTTGAGGACCCCTGCCTTAAGGGAATGTAAGGATAGCAAAGCCATCTAGAACGGTACGTAACATACAATGCCCGACCAATATGTGTTAGGACCCTTCTTCCTTCTTTGACTAAAATACATCTTGTCAAAAACGTGATCTGAAATCTCAATTTTCGGAGCATCCACTTGGTTGAGCTCGATAGTGATTTCTGTGTAGGGTCCAAGTAGCTCAATTCGCCCCTGCACTGAACGCCATGCAAGAACTGTGCTATGGGCTTAGAAACAATTCGGATTTTATTTAGGATGGAATACGACCACAAGGTTACATAGTAGTAAATTCACAGCAGTGATTTGTTTTTATTGTAACAAGATCCAGAAAGCACGAAGTCTACCCAGAAACACTCGGCATCACTTTACAGTCTCAGGGTGTCTGCTGCGGGATTGTTGGAATGTCGTGTTAACATGTCTGCGCTAACTTTCAGTAATCCATCGTATTTTTTTAACAAAGCTCAACTTTTAAGCTACATTGGGAAACATGTTAAGGCTTCCAGGGTAGTGAAGTCGGAGCAGTAAGTGCCGTAGAATTTGACCTTCCTGTCGCTTGCCCTTTGCCAGTCAGTGTCCTGAGTGAGACAAGGGTCTAATGGACTTGCCCGCAGCACGGCAGGCTCTCCAGAAGACATTTCTGTGCTAAAGCCATTTGCCCCTGGGGAGAAGCCAGTGTAACCGAGCAAAGGGAATAAAGGATGGGTGGGAGACATTACTGGCTTTAGGGTAACCTCCCAAAAGATGGGTGGGACCAGGAAATCTCTCAAACATACGGCATACACAGCGACACAGAAACCCTCAAACACTCATCCACATAAACACAAGTTATCCATAGAGATACACACCCATCTGCTACAGATAACACAGATGTTCAGATGTCTAACGTATAAACACGCCTTCCATCTGGTAACACACACTCAGAGAAATGCTCACATACACAGAACTGCATAACTGCAAGCAAGTATGCATCCCTGTTTAGGCCCAGAAGAGAGCAAACCAAGGACCTGATTTTGTTGGTTTCACTGAGTGGCCACTCATTCTCCCAGGGGCAGAGGGTGAGGAGGGGTGGGGGTGAGGGGCAGGGTAACCGGTTTCTGTCGGCCCAACAGGCTCCTGGCTGTCACAGAGCTACAGCTTTATCCAGACACATACATTCAAGAGTGAAGATGAGACGCAAGAAAGAGAGCTTGACTATCACCGACTACGGTGGGGAGAAGGAAGGCCGGGCACCTCATCCCCACACATACCAGGACAATCTCCCCACGGACGATGAACTACTGCACCACACACACACGCATGCACGCACACACACCACCCACCTCTTACCATCTGCTGAACAAAACTTGTCCTGTCCGTAGATTGGAAAAGAACGGAGAGAAAGGCAGATGATGATAGTCAGGCAAACTACTGGTCAAGCAAAACATTTTCTCTAGGGTTCACCGTGAAATTTAGCAAGAGTGTTCTGTGTTTTGACTTAACCGACAATGCCAAGGATGGACAAACCACAAAAGCTTAACATCCCTCCCATCTCTAAGCAGCAGACTTCAACATCCAGCTCACGGATGATTACAAGTGATCGTCACCTTCGGAAGGACACACGTAGGGACGCAAACACCGCCCCAAGAAGACAGTGATCTCAGGCGTGTATGCCTCCTTAAGTCCCTCTACTCTTTAACATTTAACATTCACTCTTCAATAACTTACACTGAAAGTTATAGAAAATCTATAAACATTTAAGGCAAATGAAATTCTGTCTCCTCTAATATGAGTGTGTGTATTCTCCCAGCCCCAGGGCAGTTAGCACCTTTTAAAAAGAAAAGCCTTTTGGTTCCAGCAACTGAAATAAAAAATGCATTATGTTCAATTGCGGGATGCAGCTTTCAGAAACCTTAACTATTTTAATGCCATTGACATTGTTCCCACTGCACCAGCAACTCGAGCTATGAAGAGTTTGAATGTGCAAAGCCTTTATACGAAGATCCTGCATTTTATTTTAGTGTTCTTTCAAAAAGGACTCAACACAAAGTCAGTGTAAAAAAAAAAAATCAATATTCAATTTAAAACAGAAACAATCATTTCAGAAAGCCTGACATTCTTCTATGCCAAGACTGGGAGAGGGAGAAAGGGGGAGAGGAAAAAGTATATTCCTTAATTTAAATCTTTCTTCACGCTGCTGGGGGTGCACCCACCAAGGCGTCCAACCCAACCCACCCCTGCTGGACTTAACCCAGGGTGGGCAGCGCAGGCTTCTAGAATGCTGACAAATTGTGGCATTATGAGCTACGTGAACAGATGTTTATGGCCGCGTCCCTGACACAACAGCCTCTGACACATTTAGTCTGGGACGTCGTAAGCCTTACGTGGCCAAGGTCGCATAGGCGTTCATCATCCCTTGCCCCACCTCCCAAAATATATTTCCTGAGAAACACATCCTCCTAAGGAGTGCCTAGTTTGAAGGGACCTATAGGCAAAAACCAAGAGGAATGAAAGCACCCTGGTTACACGGTATGTTTTTCATCAACGGAACCATGTACTTAAATAACACATCTTGGCTCCATGCCATACTAACTGGTTTCCCCTCCTTTCTTTCCCAACACATCTCCCTTTTGACCTGAAGGCTGTTGATTCAAGAACACTGTTTACTTTTTCGGGTACAGTTGTACTGAGAATATCCAAAGTCGATTTTGATTAAAAAAAAAAAAAATGACATACAGATCCTACGCCACCTATGGAATGCAGAAGCCGGGAAGGGTGTGTGGGAACACATACACGAAGAATATTTGACGTTGTCATCCTTTACTGAAGCAAGAACGGTACCCTAAACACCTGGGAAAGGCAAGAGTCAACACTGTGATATAGGACGGCACACAGAGGCACAGGGGACGGGCCCCAAGGTGTGGGGCGTGGCTCCTCCGGGCTCCACCAGGACGGCTCCCCACCCACAACCACAGCCAGGCCGGAGGAAAGCCCATCGGAACCAGCCGCTTTTAAGGAACAGCTCACAGACGCATCACTCTGGACCCCAGGACTGGCTTGCTACTCTTCTTTCTCCTCACTTTGCCAAACTCTTTAAGTACTTTTGACAACAGCAGCTGAGTGAGCCCTTCCCTGGTAGTAAGCGGCAGAGGTGACGAGTCGCACAGTGACAGCGGTCAGGAACCAGCGCCCGGACGGCACCAGCCGGCACTGCAGTGGGCACTGCTCGGCCTCCCGCGGCAGGCAGCCTGCTGGGAGCTGCGAGAGAACTCATCGCCCTGGGTAGTTAGAGGCTCCAAGCTAAACCTGCCAGTGACAGAGCCTCAGTGTCTGTCAGTCTCCCCTTAGTTGGTGGGGAGCAGGGGGATAGGGGGTGAGAGGGGAGGGGCTCCCGCCAGGCCTAAAAGGGACATCCGAGCTGGCTTGTCCCCCTTGTGACCCACCCGGTGGGCGTTCCACACTTCCCTATGCAAACAATCGTGGGATGACCTAAGGCTGGGCACACAGCCCAAGGGCACGTGTGCAGAGCCAGGGTCAAGGGTGGGGCTTCCCTGGCCAGGCCTGCCAGCCAGGTGGGGGCTGTGCGCATGCGCGCGTGCTGGGGCAGGCAGGACGGGCGGAAACAGGTGCCAATCACATGGCTATTAGCAAAGCGCTACCTGTTCTGGCCCGCAGAAAACCAGGGTGAGAAATAGGGCAGGCAGGTTTTCTCTTTGGGAAAAAGAAAAACAACAAAACAGAACCAAATCATTAAGAGCCGTCCACTGATAGTGCACATTTTTTGTTGTGATCTTTCTCTGCGGAACCTAAGGCAACAAAGATGGGGCCGCAGCTCCCGAACAGCCCGTGGCGCCCGTGGGGGGTACGGAACCGGACATTTACACACACACGGGGACGTGTCGCGTCTGGTTTCCCCAACCGGGAGGAAGATGTGTCCCCTCGGAGGCCCACGAGTGGGTCAACCGGAAGCAGCGGGCGGCTGTGGTGCCGGATGGAAGGCACAGGTCACGTGGTGAGGCGGGGCTCCCGACAGGTCACGTGGTGGGGCGGGGCTCCCCAGGACCGGCAGCCTCGCTTTGGTTACAGCTGTCACAGGAACGCCAGGGGACGCCTTCTCGAGAAGTCCCATCCACAACAGTCAGGTGTCCCCAGTCACCTGCTTCCAGGGCGGACATCCCCTGCTTCCTTCCAAATAAAGTGCAGATGGTCAAAGGACACTGGTCTGTCATCTGCCAGTCTCAGTCAGCAATGAAGAACAATTAAAAACAAAAACCAAAAAGATGCCCCTCTGGTATACATATCTCTCTCTCCATATATCCTTTTTCTTTAATAAAGACACAAATATAGAACTTTTAAACCGACGTCTCAGACTGTAAGCGGAGGACAAATTTGTGCGATTTGGGGTCTACGAATTCTTCCGAGAGCACGATGAATGGGATCTTCTTCACATTGACCACGAGGCTGAAGTCCAAGCACTTGAGCACGAAAACGATGCCATCCTGCAAGCCCTTCGTGACGGCCTCTTCGCTAAGGAGCCTCCACTGCGTGGACAGCCAGCGCTCCTTGTCATACTGCAGGGTGGGGCCGGCGCTGAGGTAGCGCTCCAGGAAGGCCTGCAAGGGGAGAGGGGCTGTCAGCGGAGAAACGGCCTCCCTTCTCCCATCTGCGAAAAGCATCTTCCCAAGAAACCGAACTCCCAGCAGACCCTCACAGCTGAGTCACTCTCGGGGTGGACCACTTCCAATATAATGAATGATAAAAACTCAATAATGAGGGAAATAAAATAATTTACAGAATAGAAAATTAACATGGAAGATGCTCTATCCCATTAATAAAGAAGTATGAATTCAAATAATGAAAAAAGCATACCTTCCAACACCTAGATGGGCAATGCTTTAAAAAAATAACACCCAATGCTATTGTGCGTGCACGTGTATGCGTGCGCGTGTGCGTGCGCGCGTGTGTGTGTCTGTGTTTGGATAAACAGTCTCATATCCCAGAGGCCGAAGTGTAAAACAGTCACACCCTTTAGGACAATCTGGCAGATCTATACCTTTAATCCATCTGTGCCTTGACTAGAAATTTATCCTGCAGAAATACATGCACAGATACACAAAAACATATGTAAAATAGATAGTTACATCAACACTGTTTAGACCAGGGGTTGGCAAACTTTTCTCTCAGTGTAAATATTTTCAGTTTTGCAAGCCACACTCTGTCACAATTACTCAACTCTGCGTTGCAGAAAGAAAGCAGCCACAGAAGATATGTAAATAACAGGGTGTGGCTGCGTGCCAATAATACCCGATTAACAAAAACAGTCAAGCCCTGGTTAAGACTAATGACAGATCTTAATCCAAACTTGTATAAATAGGCAATCAGTTAAACAAATCAGGGTATTTCGTGCAATGAGATGCAGCTATTAACAGTGAGTAATGATCTGTAGGACAGAGATCCAGAAGTCCTGACATGGAAATGTAGCCAACAAGAGAGCAGTAAGTGAATAAAGCGCTTCTAAACTATATGTTATAGGTATGAGATCTCATTTCTGGGGTTTCCACCCCTCTCATTTTTGCTTTAAACACACACACACACAGCTGAAGAAAACATACCCCACTCCATGTCAGTAAGAACTGTGTTTTAGGCTGGAGGAATGAAATTTCACTCTGTACATTATACTTTTCTTTAATGCTTGGATTTTTATCAAATATTATCCTTCTTTTAATTTTACTAAATTTATTCGAGTGACACTGCTTAATAAAATTACATAGATTTCGAGTGTACAATTCTATAACACATCATCTGTATGTCGCATGTGTGTTTACCACCCCACGTCAAATCTCCTTCCATCACCATATATTTGATCCCCTTGACCCTTTTCTACCTCTTCCCTTCCCCCTTTCCCTCTGGTGATACTATTTGTGTCTGTGAGTTTTGTTTGTTTGTCTTGTTCATTTGTTGCTTTCAGTTCTATATCCCACATAAGAGTGAAGTCATCTGATTCTCAACTTTCTCCATCTGACTTATTTCACTTAGCATGATATTCTCAAGATCCATCCATGTTGTCACAAATGGCAGTATTTCTCTTCTCTTATGGCTGAGTAGTAGTTCATTGCATATGTACCACATTTCCTTTACTGAATCATCTATCAAAGGACACTTTGGTTGTGTCCAGAAATAAACAAACACACACACACACACACACACACACACACACACACACATATATATATATATATATATATATATATATATATATATGCAAATAATTTTTGACAAATGAGCCATAAATGTGCAATGGAGAAAAGATTCCATCAATGATGCTGAGAAAACTGAAAAGCACATACAAGAGAATGAAACTAGTCTGCTATTTGTCACTATAAACAAAAATTAAGTCAAAATGGATCAATGACCAAAACATAAGGCCCAAGACAATAATATATATATATATAAGAAAACATAGGTACTAAATTTATGAATGTTGGTCTTACAGAGGATTTTATGAATTTGACCTCAAAGGCAAGGGAAGCAAAGGCAAAAATAAAGAAATGGGACTATCTCAGATGGAAAAGCCTCTGCACAGCAAAAGAAACTATCAACAAAACCATGAGGCAACCAACTGAATGAGGAAAGATGTTTGCAAACGACACCTCTGATGAGGGATTACCATCCAAAATATATAAAAAACTCATACAGCTGAACAACAACAAAACAATCCAATTAAAAAATGGGCAGAGGATCCCAACAGATCATTCTTCCAAGAAGACCAACAAATGGACAACAGATCCATGAAAAGATGCTCAACTTCATTAGCAAATCAAAACCGCAGTGTGATTGCACCTCACACCTGTTACAGAATGGCTATTACAGACAAGTGATACCAAGAGTTGGAGAGGTTGTGGGGAAAAAGGAACCCTCATACACTGCTGGTGGGGATGTAAACTGGTACAGCCACTGTGGAAATCAATGTGGAGGTTCCTCAAAAAATTAAGAATAGAATTACCATATGACTGAGTAATCTCTCTTCTGAGTACCTACCCAAACAATGTAAAAACATTTATTCATAAAGATATATGTAACCCCTATGTTCACTGCAGTACTATTCATGGAGTCTAGATTATTTTTAATTCTGAAAAATATATTTTTTTAAATGAAAATAAAAGCCACTGGGAAACTGTAGAAAATCTTGGAAAAGAGAAAAAATCTGCTTCCATTGGCTGTTGGTTGTACAAGCTATCACTGCATATGTAGACACACTGTATGTGTTTGCAACCCTGTGCTCATACTTTTTTGCATTCTGCTTTTTGTAACTTAATATTCTAACAAAGATTCTTTCATGTTTCAACAAGTGATATACCATACTTTATAAGCCACTGCTCTATTTTTAAGTTATTTCCAGGTTGGAGTTACTGGTTAGTGTAACCAGCAGCTGTACATGTGTAGGACAATGCACGAACACAGGTCCTTACACTAATGACAACGACTACCCAACGTTGCAAGTGTGCTGTACGCCAAGCCTGTTTACGCTCTACCACGTGACTTACACATCACGTTGCCACATTTAACATAATTCTTACACAACAACCCGATCAAGTAGATACTATGATTATCCCAATGATTATCCCCATTTCATAAAAGAAAAAGGAAGTGTGGAGTAACTTATGCAAAGCCACAAACCAATGAAGCGGTTTGAACCCACTTCTGTGTGGAGTGGTTTGAGCCAGGATGTGAATCTACTTCTGTGTGAAGAGAGAGCATTTGCTAAACTCTCACTCTGTGTCACCTCCGGGGCCATAGGCCTCTATTAGACACACGACTGTTTCTCGTAAAAGCCCTAAACGCGGGCTCATCATAAAATAAAGACCATTCAGTAAAACTAATTTCACGACGTCCAAAATGCCTAACAAAGCGATAGTGTCACTTTTAGCGTTAAGAACAGTCTTAATTAATTCCGTCCTTCCCATGTGACAGGCGCTGTTTTCGGCACTTGGCACGAATGAACTCTCTCAGTTCTCACCCAAGGAGGCGGTTATTAGTACTATTCTCAGTTTCCGGATTGGGAAACTGAGGCACCGAGCTGTTCGGCCACTGGCCCACGGTCTCCCAGCTGGTGGGTGGAGAAGCCAGGTTAGAGCATGCTGGCTTGGCCCCAGGATCCACCACGTTCCCCTAACGACCCCCTGTACTGTCTCTGAGAGGCCTCCCCTCAGCTCAACTCTAGCAGCCTTCAAAAGGCACATCTAAAAAGCAACAGAACTTAAATACTACAGAGTAAGTGAGAACCACGCGTCATTGGCCCGGCGCCGAGTCGCACCTTGGGGGTCATGCTGTTGGTGATGCAGAAGGCCAGGTGCTGCAGGATGCTCTCCATGCTGTGGTACTGCTGCTGCCGCGTGGTGCGCAGGTACTTCTGCAGAGCGCGGGCCATGGAGGGGAAGATGGCCTGGGCGGCCTCCCGGGGGTCCATCACCTCCCCGGGGGCCTTCTGCTGCTCCTCGGCCTGGAGACGCTGGATGTGGATGAAGGCCTCCTCCACCGCAACCACCAGCCTGGGGACAACGCAACACGGTCATCGGGACAGGGACTGGGGACCGTCTCCGGCTCCCCCAGAGCTCACAGCCTCGGCTGTCACTCCAAAGGCTGGGAGGGAAGGAAGGGAGGGAGAAAGGACGGCAAAGGTGGAGAAATAACACGGGAACTGGGGCCACGGGGGTGGGGAAGGAGGAGGCCCCGGACTGGGAGATGACTTCCGTTCTAACTTGCTTGGGAGACTCGCTTCACTCTTGTTCATCTCCTCGCTGAAGGGCTACATAAAAAGGGTCCTAAGGTTCCTGAGACTGGCTCTTTATGCGCTGGGGCGGCTGGTGGCTCAGAAGCACCGTGCACAGCCCCATCCACAGCTGTCTCCCTGCTCCTCCGGCAGCCCAACCAGCAGCCCCCGGGAGAAAGGAAGAGGCTCAGCGCACGCCATTGGGAAAGCACCACCACCGTCCACTTCGGTTACTAGGATCGGATCTCGAAAACCAGCAAGGGCCCGCGGCTGCAGGATGGGACCGCTCGGTGCGCGGGCCGCGGGCCAGCAGCTCAGCGTCCGTCAGCTGGGAACCTGTAAGCAACTCCAGGCTTATTGAATAGCGAGTGACCTTGGCAGTTTAAAAAAAAAAAAAAAGGAAAGGCAAGGACCGCGAGCGGAGGGCGCCATCCCGCCAGGGGCCCCGCACCTTGCTCTCCGCTTCTTCACCCGCCGCTCGTGGTCCGCCTCTTCGTAGTACAGCTCGTTGTGGCTGGAGTCCCTGCGCCGGGCGGCCGCCGCGATCATGGCCCGGGACTGGCCGGTGGCGTTGTTACTGGGGCCTGCGGGGGGAGGACGGAGGAGGGAGCACGGTGCAAGGCCGCAACAGGGGGCAGAGCCCCTGGGACCGCCCGCCAGCCCGCTCGCCCGCCCGCTGCGAGGCACGCGAACCCCCACGGCGACATCCCGGGAGGCCCAGCAGCACCCCGGACTCCACACCCAACATGCTCACGGGAGGAAGGGAACCTCTCTAAAGCCCGATGAGACCATCGGGGAAAATGGACAAAGGACTGAGAGCGGGGGAGGAAGGAGAATGCCGGAGAATGAAAGCGCTGGCCAAAAACCACACACAGAGAGAGTGTGTGAGAAGATGGTACCGTCTGTTACAGAAGGCTCGCGTTCGGCCCTACGGGCGGCCGGGACGTCGCGTTTCAGCAACAAGGGAGAGGATGACAGGGACGGGAGGACAAGGACGGAGGAAAAGGAGCGTCAAGGGACACGGTGACGCTGACCACCCACGAGGAAACCGGCCCTGCGGCCGTGTCGCGGCAGCCACAGCTCGTCCAGGAAACCCCAACGCTTGAGCGCTTGCAAAATGGCCCGTTTGCGGACACGCACTCAGCACTGCTGGTCTCACTCCCCTGACACTGGTGACCTTGATGTTTACAGAGGACAAGGCACATCTCATGCTCTCCAACAGGTTCCCTACTTGGTTAATGACTTGGTTTTTACTAGTGGGGATTTTTGCTGTTTTCTGATCACAGGCAAAATCTACCAATCCTTCAGGATTTACCAGCGTGCACATCTCAATAGGCAAAAATCAAAACTAAACCAAAAGAGGAAGCTATCGCCACCAAAAATGGACAACACTGTCTATAAATCACTGGACTTGTTAACAAAATAATCTCCTTCCAGGGCTTGCAAAGCTCTTGTCTTAACCTAAGCTGCCAAGCAAGGAATGACACCGTGTCCTGTTTCTTGCACTTGACCATCTGATAGCCTGGAACAGCTGTGACGTCCCCAGCCTGGCCTCTGGACCCCTGCCACCCGCTCGACTCCAGCTCCTAGCCAGGACTGAGAAATGCCTGCACGCATCTCACCCAGATGCCTGCGAACCACGGAGAATCAGAATCCTGACAGTTTGGATGAGCTGAGTCTTTGGGCGATTAACCAAATTTTGAAAAGCAGCTCTTTCTTAACAGCTTTCAGTCTAAGATGTTCCCAGCAGGAGGCAGGAAAAACACATCACTGTTGTTCTCAGTCATACGATTTCAAAATGAATGAACCTCCCACAGATGTAGAGAGTATATCAACATTACTCTGGAAATAAGTTTGGGGGTGTGGGTGTGTGTGTGTCGAGAGAAAGAGAGAAAGAGAGAAAGAGAGAAAGAGAGAAAGAGAGAAAGAGAGAGAGAAGAAGAAGAAGAAGAAGAAGAAGAAGAAGAAGAAGAAGGAGGAGGAGGAGGAGGAGGAGGAGGAGGAGGAGGAGGAGGGAGAGAGGGGAAGGGGGAGGGGAGCGGAAAGGGGAGGGGGAGGGAGGGAAAGAGAAAAGAAAAAATAAATTGCTTTGAAACGAGAATGCACCACGAAGACGGACACTGAGAGGAGGCAGAACCAAACGGACCATGATGACCACGCTGACCCGTCGCCCACCCTGCCCCCTGCGCCCGCCACAGACGTCACTCGCGTCACTCGTGGCACCTACCGTCTACGTTGTAGACTTTCAGCCCCGCCATGTGCTTGGCTGCTCGGAATTTGGAGGCTGTTAGGAGGTTGGGGTTATAGATGGTGAAATCTTTATAGTAATTTTCCAGAACCACCAATGCTGCTCGCTGGATGCTGAGGGGGAAAAAAAGTAGGGGGGGGGGCAAAATTAATGCAGAGCTTTTTCACTGAATACGCAGGTCCTAAGTGAAAACGAAAATCTTCTTGGGGAGTCAGGTAAAATGACAGAGCACCCCGGACAGATGCACACAGAAGGCCACTGGGTTTCATCCCACCGTCTGTCTCCAGGATGAGACTTTACAGATGAAACTAAGTCCCGTTGTCATGTGCCTCTGTGTCCCCTCCCAGGCTACGTCATTAGCCATATGCCATCAAGCCAATACTGAGAAAAGAATAAATTATAACTTAGAATTGTTCCGGCTACTCAGAACTTTCCTATTTTTCCCAGTTCACAAAAGAGGAAACTGAAAATGGTTGAGACATACGAGTGAAAGAGCAACGTGTGGATCTGGGCGTCTCAGGCCCGAAGGCAGTGTGCCCCCCCCACCCCACCCACCCCAGCACCCCCAGCGTAAGGCACGCTGGGGTCTTCGTCGACTACAGGTCAGAGCTACAGCCACGCAGGGCAGAGCGCATCTGAAAGCAGCAGCTGTAGATGTGAGTTAATCCTGATCCCGCCTCTTTGTTCCACCCCCTCTTCCCCAGGCCAGCTCCCTGGCCCCAGTGTCCTGCCGTCTCCAGCCTGCTACCTGCTTGGCCCCTGGGAGAGCAGCACAGGAGCAGGGAAGAGGAGAAGGGTAGGTGAGGCCGGGCGCCCACATGCAGTCTTGGCAGCGAAAGGACACACGCTCCGTCTTACATGCGGGGTGGGCTTGTGCACGGCTCACCTCATTTGACCCCCACAATCATTCAGAGTCAGAAGACCGAGGTTCAGCACTCTGTGGCCGGCACGACAGACAGCGTGCGCTTACCGAGCAGTAGGGCAGGGGCTCCAGTCTGCATCGGCAAAGCTCCAACTCGTGCTCCTTCCCCGAGATGTGTGGCCGCGGGGACAGGGTACGTACTGCCACCGACCGCCAGCGTGCTCAACTCCACAAAGTCACCTGGATCTTACCCTTGTAGCTCCCTTCCCAGTTCTCTTCTTAGAAGATGAGCTTACAAGGATTACTGACAGTAGCCTGGGAACCAGGATGAGGGCTGCCTCCGACTCCTGGATGACCATGCTGCCCCCTCCCCCCCGCGCCCCACGGCGCTCAGGGGCCTTCATGCGACCCCAAGCTAGTGTAGCCCCCAACCCATCAGTGGGACACGTTGCCAACCTATCTCCCATCTCCCTTTGGGACTCTGCCTCCCTAGAGTGTCACACAGACTCTAAGAACAATCTGGACGCCAGCCAGCCAGCCTCCTTGAGGCCAGAGTCACGGCAAAGCTGTCTGTCTTATGCCCCAACGGCCGCAATCCGTCTCTGCGTTCAGCCTGTACTTAGCACCAACCCAGCTATGCACACGCGTGTGAGGCTGGGGGCGTGTGGGGAGGCCAGCCTCAAACACTGGAAGTACCAGATTTCTAGGAGCCAGTCCCCATTTTGAAAGCCCTGGCCACCCGGGTGCTCACTCGTCACTTCCATGTGTAAGCACTGACACCCGCGGAGCCCAGGAATGCAAAGCTGAGGAGGAAGGAGCATCTCTGTAGGCCGGCGTGCACGGAACAGAAGACGTGTGGCAACGAACGAACACACGAGGGTCGAGAGGCGCAAGGAACAGCTTCGGACGGCTCGGGACTTGGGTGGGAGCGGGAGCAGCCCCCTGCAGCGGCGAAGGGGTCCTTGGGGTGAGGTCTGTGTGTCAGATCTTTGTGCTCTTTGTTCACACCGTGGCGCAATCTGCAGCCCCGCACGGCCCCCCACCCCCCGCCGTCTCTGGCATCTCCGAGGGTGGCAAGTGCTTCTTCGCCTCCCATTCCACGTGGAGACTGGCCACACCCTCTGCCTGAGGACACACGTACACGTACATGTACACACACACACACGTGCACACGCTCCCTCTCCTGCACCTGAACCACCTCGTGCCCGGTGTCCCGCCTTGCTGGAGTCCCACACAGAAATGAGTCTCCGTGACGACACAGACACGCCGGGGTGCACATGCTCCATCCCACACTGCTCTGCTGACCTGGAAGCGTCTCTCAGCGCCTGGACTCCAGCCAAAGATTATGTCCCTGATGACAACGTACAAGTTCAAAGGCAACCCAGAGGTTATTCTCAGGCCTGGCTCCAAAGCGAACCCTCTTTGTGGTTGTTGGGTTTGGCTTTTCCACTCAGCCAGGCTGCGAGGAGGAGCCCAGGGGATCATAACTGACTCAGCCCGGGCCTGCGAGGCGGGCGGGGCGGAGCTGGCCCCGAGCCTGGCCGTGGGTCCCAACCCTCCACCCCGAAATCACACACCATGCACAGGGCTGCCCCAAGAAGGGGTGTCTGCCCCACACCCCACAGCCCGCCTCACGCCAAAGCCCGGATGATGCTGGCGAGTGCTCGGGGATCATGCAGGTGACAGGGGACAGACAGGAGCCCCAGAAGTCAGCTGAGCGGGTCTCACAGTCCTCAAAGTTCGAGAACCTTCACTCAGACACACAGAGCGAGGTGGAACGCTGAGGCGGTGCTCTCCTCCTCCAGCACCATCATCCCCACAGGGGCACAGTGGGCCCGGCAAGGCCCCCCACGGTGAGCGTGGGACTCGGGGGGGTGGGGGGTAAGCGAAGGAATGCCTCTTCCTGGCCCACAGAAGAGCGTCCGGGCCGCACCTGACAGATCTAGCAATACCGGGGCGTGAGAAGCTCCAGCGAGCTGTAAATAACACACCGAAATGTCCAACTCAAAAAAGGACGACCGTGAGATTCGGACTAAAATCCTCAATGCCTTCCTTCGCCTTTCTAAAGGGAGTCAACGATACACCTCTGTATGTCAGTCTCGTGGGTGACGCGGGACGATGATGACGCACGTTAATTACGGGCTGCGCCCCGTATGCAGCACAGCGAGGACGTCACACCCCGCAGGAAGGGGGGCCCCCTGGCCCCGCACCCCACAGGGCAGTGCCATCTGAGTGCGCCAGGCTGTCTGTTCACGCCTTTTCTGTATTCGCCCTTCCTGCAGGCTATCAAAGTCACTCCTCACTGCTGTCAGCCTACCTGCCTCAGCCACGCCCCTCTGGCTCTTGTACATCCACAAGTCAGGTATAAAGAGAAAGAACGGGCTTCTGGGGACCGAAGGAAGCAGCTCTCCTCCCGCCAGGGGACACCCACTGTGGCAAAGGACGTCATCTCTACTTCGATCCGAAGTCTAGGGCCTTCTTCATGTCTGTTCTGGCTCCCGATTCGTGCTCTGAATTGGCTGAGTTTGTCAGACAACTGACTTTAGAGTAAAAGAAAGATACTAATATATCATTTGGCTTCTCAGTAAAAAAAAAAAACTAAACAAGGTAACTTAGCATCTACTGAGGGGACGTGATGCAGGCACTACCCTGGCCCACGTGGCAGCCCCAGTGTCGGCAGGGGACCCTGTCCTGAGCCAGCGTCACGGTCCAGCCTCCGTCCCTCCGTAAGATGTAAGGCCAGAGCAGGATGTCTTTTCCAACTCTCTGGTCCCCACTGGTCTGTCCCTGACAGCCACCACATGTGACTGGGGAGGTCACGTGCCAGTCCCCTCCTCAACAAGCCCGTGAAAGGCCCCACGCACAAAGAACACCCCTTTGACTCCCCCACTGGTGCACAGTATCCGCTGGTTCAACTGCCTCGTATAGGAAACCTAGAATCCCACAGGTGTAGGATCAGCCCTGACACTGTAGTTCACAAAACCACAGTTTCAGAGGTAATAAAGGGGCCTTGGAGATGAGCAAATGCAAATCCTTCGACTGGTCCCAGTCTCCCGACCAGATCGTCTCTGAGTAGGGGGTGGGGTGGGGCAAGGAGAACCAAGCTGGTGGGAAACGAGCTCTCCCTCTCATCACCGTCCTCTCAAGAGACCATAGGTAGTAACCTACCTACACCAGCCTCGTGCAGACCCCTGTATTACAGGCAGGTGGAAGCCGGTGTACACACTGGGGACATGGCCCTGCCAAAAACCCGTGGCGAGGAGATCAGCCCTCTGAGCTCAACGCACGCCCCACCCACACACCTTCCCGCGTCACCTACCACCCAGGGAACTCTCCTCTCACATATGTCTGTGGAAAACACACAAAAACACAAATTCAGGAATCCTATGTGGCATGCCCATGAGGAGACAACGCGGATGCTGGAATCTCCGAGAACAGAAGAAGTTCTTGTTGCTACCACCCGCTCCCCAGCTCCGCTCAGTCCAGGCTGGTCCGAACTTGAACTCATGGAAAAGACAGGGCAGCAGAGGGTCAGCACCGACACCCGAGCGGATCCGACAGCCACTTTTAAATCCGAAGCTTGCCGTCGACCACATTGCCTGACTGGCCTGGTTTCTCTTCAGGACACAGAGGGTGGCGTGTGAAATGCTGTGGCCTTTTGTGTCTGACCAACCACGGAAACACTTCCAGCGCCGTTGGCAACTGTTACACGGCTGCCATGGCAACGGAGAAGGCAGTGGACTCTTGCACTGTGTTTCTTAAACAAGCTGGAAGAGGGGCACCCCAAACACAGTTCAGATGTCACTTCGCAAAAATCTGAAAGAGACTTCTGAACACCAAAATCAGAACAGCCAACAAATGCCTGTCCCATGCTCTGCTCTGCTGTGGGAGGAAGTATGCACCGGGCAAACAGTTCTGGCTTTTTGGCCCCAGAAAACGTGGCTCTTGGCTCTTTCATTTATTCCTTGACCTTGAACAAATGAACTCATTTCTCCAAACCTCGGGTTCTTCAACTGCAGGGTGGGAAAAGCAACAGAGAAAACTCGGCTGTGACCTAAGCGTGCTCCAAAGTACCTAACTGTATAAAATGTATTACTGAAAGGTCATTGAAATGACTGGCACAAGCCTGGGGTAGGTGGCAAGTCAGATATTCTCATGGCAGACACAGAGATCCGAACATCCGGGTCTGGCAGAGGGCCGGTGTTGCCTGTGGCAGGTATCTCCCGAGTTTAAATATCAGTGGGGACGATTTCAAATTCTATGACTTTCCCAGACTTTAAAGTCCGTTTGGATTTAGGCCAGAAAAAATATTGGAAACTCACCCTCTACTTTCCTGCCTGGTTTAGGTCTGTTTTAAAAATTACATGAGACAATATATTTAAAAATGAATGCCCGAAGCGCTATGAGCTTCCCCGTCCATGTATTTTGAGAAGATCAGTGTGTCCCCTGCATGCGCCTGCACTGCCCTCCCCATCAGGGGCCACCACGAGGGCACTGTCACAGGAAGTGAGCCAGGACGGGGCCCTCCGCACGGTTTTCCTTAGGGACTTACACTATAAAGTCACGGGGCCCTGTTTGCACGTGACATTTCCTGCTCACACTTGGCGTCCTGAAAATCAAGCCCAGCCGTGAGGGAGGCGGCCACAGTACACGGAACAGAAAAACCGCTGGCCTGAGCGTTGGCAGGCCCGGATTCCAGGTCCGAACCTGTGGGGTCACGGACCCGCCTAAGACACCTCCCCTTCTCCGGCCTGCATCTTGGCGTGTGATGGCGAGACGATCCCCACGACGCCACGTGGCTACGGAAAAGAGCAAACGGAACGAAGATGCTGAAAGCCCTTACAAGCCACAAAGGATTCCACGCACACACAATGGTATCGTTACTACTAACGGTTATGAGCGCTCTGCAGCAGGAGATGGGGTGGCCGGCGGCTAGAAAAACGTTTGCAGCCTCTGGGCGTGGCAACGTGACCCGGCCTCCTCGTACACCGAATCACAAGATTTCACTCTTCCCCAAATGAGGAGAAATCTTCGTGCCCGCCCAAGCAGAGACGCAGGCGCTGAACGAAGAAATGAGGCCACCTTGTCTCAACTCCCAGTCCGCACACCAGTTCTTTCCCTAACACCCCCGAAACGCATCCGGCCTCTGCCCGAAAAGAAAATGGCACTTCGTACTGACATGACCTCTAAGTGCCACTCATTAACCCCACCAACTCTCCTTCTGGGCCCACGTTCCTCTTTATCGTGAAAGCCCGTCGGATACTTAGAGGAAAACAACCGTGGCCATCGGCCTCCCATCTTGTAACTCTCCCGGCGTGCCGCTCAGGGCACCGAGGCCTGGGGAAGCACGTGTGCATGACCATCAGGTGACTCAGGGGCTGAGACGGCACACGCAGACTTGTCTATTTCCCCTTCAGTCACTTTCCCAGGATCTGAATGTGGCTTCGGCCATCCGACCAATCTGTGCTATTAAAACTGGAAACAGTAAGGCTTTAGAGCTCACCTGGTCCAAAGCCCTAAAAATGTACAGCCTTTAACTCCTTCCAGACCAGAGAGAAAGGCCCCGCCTGACCGGCCTCATCCCCGTTTTGGCCACCTCTTTACAAATATTACTCTGCTCTCTTTTGCTCTGTCAGCAAAATAAAAAGCTTTTTTTCCATGCATGAGAAACGTGACGGCGTTTCTTACACACCGACGCCCCCCGTGAGTGCCGGCCACCATCACTCTGATCACCTGGGCAGGGCTGACACAAAGGCGCTGAAGAGACAGCGTGCTAGTCGCAGAGCAAAATCTGCAAAGGCCTCCTTTCGGGGTGAGTGCTTACTATCCCACAGGCCGACTACAGGGGCGGACCCTAATAACCAGCCTCCCCGGCACCATTCACAGGGAACTACAAACTACGAGCACCCACTAAGCCACGCACTGGGATACGCACACGAACAAGACGGCAGGGGGCGTATGTATGCCCCCTTGGGTGGTGACGACCATCAGGTGACTCAGGGGCTGAGACGGAGCAAGAGCTTGGGGTGTGGGGGATGCGGCGGAGGCCAAGCTGAGCTTCTAAGTCTTAATAGATGGATGACGGTCACACCACGTGGACAATGAGCCGTAAAGCTCGTTCCTGGCAAAGGAAGCAGGTGGGCAGACCAGGTGGGGATGGGAGGGGGTGAAGCCATCCTGCTCCACCCTACAGTAAGAGCACGAGAGTCTCACAGTGTGGAGTCACAGGGCAGCCTGGAGAAACCTGCTGTAGTGGGTGGACTTCTGTCTCCCCAAATCCACGTCCCCCCAGAACCTCGGAATGGCACCGTTGTGGGGTCTCTGCAGATGTGAGGACGGAAAGTTAAGGTCACACTGGCATCTTTATAAGAAGAAACGAGGACGCACAGAGAGACACGCAGAGAAGGAGGCCAGGAGACAACGGAGCACCAGGACAAGGAGTGCCGAGGCGTGCCACACCCGCCAAAGGCAAGAAGAGAAGGCAGGTTTGGTCCCCGGAACCTTCAGAGGGAGCGTGGTCCTGTCAATGCCTAGATTTCCGACTCCCAGCCTCCAAAACTGAGAATTCGAGCCACCGGTTTGTGGTCCTTCACTACAGCGGCCCTAGGAAAGGACCACATCTGTAGTCAGGGCAAGAAGGATGGAGGCAAGTAAAGGCCAAGGTCCGGCTAAGACGAACGGCTAAGGTGAGCGGGTGAGGAGAGAGGGAATAGGAGGGGGAGGTGGGAGGGGTGGCAGGAGAGAGGGTGAGCGGGCAGCGAAGGCCCAAAGGGCAGCAGCAGCAAAGGCTTCCTGGAGCTCACCCAAGGCGCCCTGCTCCTTCAGGGGTGCCCGCTCTGGCGGCTGCATTTTAGGCCTGAACTGGGGTCTTTGAGAAAAACGCTAAAACACGGGGCACAAAATGGAAAGCTGATTCAGCTCTCTGTGCAGACGCCCAGCCTGGGAGAGCCGGCCGACGCCCTGGGTCTTATATGACCGACGTTCCCACAGAGGCGTCGACGAGACTGCGACCTGGACGTGTGGGCCGGACGGCGCCCTAGACCTGGACGTGGACGTGGACGTGGAGATCAGCGCCTCCTCTGACACACAGCCGGGACCACGGGCACAGCACCCCTGGGAGCCCCAGAGACGCGAACCTAATTAGCCCCCGACCGTCGCCGCCACCTCCGCCGAGGACCAGCACAGGAGCGTCTCGCCGGCTGACCCTCCCGCCTTTTAATTAGAATGTCTGTCTGCAGCTGCGTACGCCCGGGTGGCTCACCGAGTCCCACGCAGATAACAGACAACGAGCACCTTGGCCTGGGCTTTAAATACCGGGCTGCAGACAAGCCCCGTGGGGTGTCCCCTCTGAAAGACAGCCAACTGCAACAAGAAGCCGGGCTCGAAGGAGGCAGGGTCAGCAGGGTCTGGTCGACATGGAAAGGTCCCCTCGGTGCAGGCTGGGGGCAGGCGGGGGGCGGGGGGCAGGGGGGCGGTACGCAGAGCACGCCTCCATGCCCGGGACGCCCCCACTTTGAGATCATGATGATAAAATGTCATCGGATGGCCTCTCCAACGACACGAGTGGAACCACAGCAGGGAGGACCCGGACGAGGCCACTCTGTCAAGCCTGGGTGACTCCATGGGGACGAGAGAAGTGTCCAGCAGCCACATACGATGACCTGGCTCTTCTGGTCTCAGGAACCAGAAGCTGTCACACGCGTCATCCCTCTTGGCCATAATGCCGCGTGATGCACCGGGAGGTTCTGCATGCGGTGACAGCAGTGACAAGGCAGCCTCCTTCCGAGCCGATGACCCAGTCACGGCCAGCTATCCACCTGGCTGCCTTGCCCACAGCAGAGAGCTGCTGGCAGGCCTCTTGCAGTGTGTGTGTGGGGGGGATCTACGAGACCTGTTTCCTCTCAAGTGACACCCCAGTCTGCCTGGAGAGCTCAGAGCCCGGCTTCCCAGCCCAGGCGCAGACTACACCATGCCCCCCTAACCCCCCCCCCCCCACCAACACAGTCCAGCCTGGGCTGCACCTGCCCTGCCTGGGGCGGGAACTCAGCCTCTCAACGCTCTAAATTACCGTGCTGACTCACAGCAAATAAACATCAAAGACACCCGCCTGCTGAGGGTTCTCTAAGGAGGAGGTTCAGACAGACACTAAGCTCCTCCAGACCCACTCGGGATGCTCCACGGGCCTCCCTTATCCTCACGTTCCTCAGCACTGGTCCCTCTGGCCCTGAGGAGAGCTCCAGGAGCACACGTGACACGCCTGGAGGCCGAGGGTGACCGGCCTAGCCACGAGGACCTCTCTGCTCAGAGACTGAGCGGAGCTGGGCAGCGGCTGCTCTGCAGGTCACGGAGAGCAGGTCCCTGTCCACTCGCCTTACTGAGCGTCAGCGTCTCACACGCACTGTATCCAATCGCACCCATCCGTCCAGGGATGAGTGTGTGGAAAACCTGGCCCTGCCCATGGTGCAGGGTCTTCAGAGACACGAACGGTACACCCTTTGGGGTACGGGATCCGCTGCTCGGCCAGCTGGGGCCCTGCGGGAAGGCTGCCTCCACCAGCTATGTGTCCACGGGCTCCTTCCCCCTTCTGCTGGCCATGCTCTCTGTGGGTGACTCCTCTCGGCCTCAGGGTGAGGCTCGGGGGCAGACACCATGCAAGGGAAGCCGTCCCAGCTGTGACCACGGCCGGGAGACAGCTGTGTAAACACAGGACTGCAGTGTCCAGCACCTTCCACGCCCATTAAACCACTTCTAACGGGCAGCACCGGGCCAGAGCACCAACAGCGGGTCGGCGCCCACCCCAGGGCTCCTCACACAGCAAAGCAGGTCAGAGCAACGACCATCACACTTTCCCCTTCAGCTCCTGCTCATTTTCATCCTTTGCTCTCCGGGGCGGTGGGGGTACAGATCGGCAAATACCCTCACTGAAAAGCAGCTCAACAAAACGCACATTTCTAAAAATGAAACTCTCTATGAAACCATGATCATAAATAACGTGGCTATTTAAAAACACTCCCAACCTCACTGCTGGCAGCACGCGGTCCTCTGAGACCGTGGATGCTGGTCTTGAACTTGGGAAGAGAGGCCCACAGCCCACCGTGACAGCCAAGTCTGATCAGCAGTGAGAGCGCCAGCTTGGGTACCACTGGACCCAGGATCACAGACATAAGATTTCAAGGGGCGCTGGATAGATCCTAGAATCACCGGAGTAACCTCGATCTCCCCAGCAGACTCTCTTTCTCCCTTCGAACTGGAAAACCCAAGCACAACCGAGAGCAGCCAGGCCCCCGCTCGGGCTGGAGGATGCGGGCCCGAGCTGGACAATACGAGCCCTGTTTCTCAGGGCCGAGCTGCCCTCCTCGATTCCACGCTTCCCTGGGGCTCTGGGGTCAAAGGTCACCAGAGAGCATAACGCGTTCCTGTCTTAGCTCCGGCTGCTGTTAACAAAATACCACAGATCGAAGTGGCTTGAACAACAGGAAAGTTATTTTCTTACGGTTTCAGCATCTAGAAGGCCAAGGTCAAGGTCTGGCCACTTCAGTTTTCTAGAGGGCTCGCTTCCTGGCTTGCAAAGGGCTCCCTTCTCAGTATGTCCATATATGGCCTTTCCTGGGTCCAGGCGTTCAGGGGAAGAGAGAGAATATGCAGACCTCTCTGGAGTCTCTTCTTATGAAGACGCTAAGTCTATCAGATCTAAGACTTCATTTAACCATAATTACTTCTTCAGAGGCCCCATCTTCAAACACAGCCACCCTCAGGTTTAGAGCTTCGACGGATGCGTTCGGCCTCCCTCCCCATAATTTACGTCCTCCTCACATGCAAAACCTCTCCGTTCCCTCCTAACAGCTCTGAAGGCCTTCACTCATCCCAGCATCGACTCCAGGGCTAAAGCCCCAAGTCTCATCTGCAGCTCCTCTAAACCACGTATGGATGAGACTGGAGGCACCATCACACTGAGGCAAGCAAAATGCCTCCTCAGCTGCAAACCCGTCACACCACTTCAGTTGCGTGCTTCCCAAACACCACCGTGACCAGGCATCTGATAAACACGAGCATTAAAGAAGGGAGAAATCAGAAGAGGGAAGGGTGATGGCTCCAGACCCAGTTTCCGAGCCGTAGAAATGCCACTGGATGGGAAACACTTGAGAAGGACCCTCTTCAACGCTCTGCCCTGGCAGGGGGCTCCCTAGGTGGCTCGGCCATTGTCCCCTCTTCCTGAAGGATCATGCCTGTTCCCAGCCCTCCTTCATCCCCACCTTCGGTCTCTCTCTCCTTGAGACCCAGCTGACAGTGTTTCTACTGGCTTAATCCCTCTTTATCCCTGGCTTCGGCTGAAATGGCGGACTCGAGCCCTGGTTCACACCCATGCTAATCGCCTTATCAAAGGCGTGTTCACCCACACCCTTCAGCTCACGCTTCATCTTCTCTTTCAATCTAGATAGGCTGGAACTCCTCCAGATCGCCATTTGAATTCCTTTCTGTCCAGCAGCTCCTTCTTCAATTCCTCTCTTCCCTCTTGCTTTTTACTGGAAGCAGTGAGAAGGACCCAAGCGGCACCTTCAGTATTTTGCTCGGAAATCTCAGCTGAATATCTAACGGCATCATCACTCCTAAGTTCTACCTGCCACGAAACACGAGAACGGAACACGATTCAGCCACGTTCTTTGCCACTTGATAACAAGGGTCGCCTTCTCTTCACTGTCTGATAACATGCTTCTCAATTACACCTATGAATTTTTTTTTTGGGGGGAGAGGGGAACATTCAGTTCGTAACGGTTGCTTTGCAACACAGCAATGCTACAATCACGCACAATCATAAACTTCCACTGTTGGAAAAGCAAGCCAAGCATGCTTCTTCTAAAGCACAGGTGGTTCTATGATCAGTATGGTCAATGACAGTCTATAAGATACTTAGTCTCGATGAATGAAATATGCTTAGAACCCCACTTAACACCTGCTGGCTGAATTAGATACAGTGGAGCTTCCGTAAAACAAGTCACTGTGGATTCCCAGGGGGCTGGGACGAGCGTTCCATCAGCTTTCGTGGCCTCAGTCTCTCCCCTTGCCAATGACAATCAGCCACCACTTTTCACCCATGTTCACATGCCTCCTCTAGTATAGAGCTGTTTCTCCCACTTGAAAGATGCTTCTTCTGGACTTTCCGAGGCATAGAAGTCTATAATTAAATCTGCTAGAATTGTATGCAAAGTAAGAACAAGCAGACTCTGAGAACGAGACCCCGAGGCAGCTGTGGGAGTCGTTACAGACCCCAGTACCCCCGCCCCCCGTCTGCAGCCCTCTGTCCTCAGTCTGGGCTGGGGCTCCACCTCGCTTGAACAAGAGAGCTCAGGGCAAGCAGCCCTGGGCCAGCTCCAGGCCTAAGCCTTAAAGAGCCTGGGAGCGTCTGCTTCTGTGTTCTCGGGAGCCCTGAGAAGCCTAGCTACCCTAATAAGAAACGACTCCCCATAGGGGAGGCCCTCTGGGAAGGGTGAGAACTGCAGAACATGTAGGAAGAGAGGGGGGGCCCCACTGCCTCGGGCCATGACAGCAATTACACGGGGTCCACTAGCCAGACCGGGAAAAGAACCTTCTGGCTGAGCCCGGCCCACAGAGCCGTGAGAAACAGTAATAAAATAATAAAATGTTGCCCTGTGCTACTAAGTTTGGGGGTGGTTATATACAGCAATCGATAAAAAGAGGTCTTCTTTGGGGCAACTGGTATAATACAGACAGTTAAAAAGGCTCAGACTGCTGTGGGTATCAGGCCCAGGCTTTGTCTGCAGACTGAATGGGCTCGGGGATGCCTGCGGAGTAAAAGCCAGCCAGACTCTGACTACCCCTCATTCCCTCTTTTCCAGCCCTGAAGCTATGAGTTCAATGAAACAGGATCACGTACTAGAAAAATAAAAATAAAAATAGTATCCAGTCTGGCACATGGGTAAGCACGCAAAAATGCGCCGATCCCCTTCACGGGTTCTTCAAGCAGCAGCAAGAACACGAACAGACACATCGACTCGGGGCACTGCGGGGACAGAGTTAAGATGGTTCTAGAACCAGTCAGCCCGGGTTCAAACCCTGCCTCCTACAGCCACTAACCGCGCGGCTACAGGCAATCCACTCAACTCCCCTGTGCCTGTCTTCCTGTCCGAGGATGCAGACGGCAGTGCCGACCTCACGGGGCCGTCAGCATTACAAGAGTTATAAGCTAAGGGCTTAGAAGGTGCCCGGCACACGGTCAGGGCTGGGTGCGGTCAAGGTTTCACGGCTGCACACCTCTGAGTCGCTCAGTCACACTAGCACCAACGCACCAATATTCATTCACAGCATCCACCTGTAAAGATTGCGAAAAGTGAGAAATCATCCATCAGGATCATGAAATGTCATTCTGAGTCTCTTTTTCCTTCTGGCTTTCTCCCCGGATACGGTCAGATCGACTGACTCGTCTTTGGTGAAATCCTGGCAAAGTGAGCAACTCATCGTGAGAACAGGGCCGAGGAAAGTGATGAGTTAGCTGTGCGTGGAGAATGACAGCTGTGCCGAGACCCCAGGGTGCCGCGGAGGGCACAGTGGGGCGTGACCCACAGGGGGCGGGCGGTTCCCCCGCAGCCTGGGCCAGGTCCACTGGCCCCCAACACCCCCAAAGCCCTTTGTCATCTCCAAGGCACCAGGAAAAAGTCAGGAAGTCTCTTAATCTATTTATGGCCTCTCACTTTGTACAAAAATAACCTTTTTACGTTTCGGAACATTTTCAAATAGCTCCACGACTCCACGCTGGCCAACAAGCAGGGCCGCGGCGAGGACCTTGTGTGAGAGCTAACGAGAAGCAGATTTTCTTTACGAAAGTCAAGAATAGGGATTCTTTTGACGATGCTCAAAAATAACTCCGTCGGTTCAATAAAGTCGTCTTTGAAAACAAAATGAACAAAAGAACTCACGCTCGCTCTGCCACTCGGCCCAAGTAACCGCGGGATTCCTGTCGCGTGGGGGACCGGCTATGGTCACCCCAGGACCTGCTCCTTTGTCCATTCTGGCTCCCCCGTCCCTCCTGTCTGTCTCTATACCTCGCAAAAGGGCCTAGAAATTAGTTATCCTCCCGGCCCAGTGACTCTTCCCGCCACTGCTGGGCTTGGACCAGACTGAGCCCAAGGACCAGCGGGTGACAGAGCCCACCCAGTGCCAGCGGGGAGAGATGCCAGGTGGGTCCCTGCTCCCACACACTGGCTGTCACGGGGCAGCTGGCCCTGCCTGAGGGCTCTATCTGTGAATAAAGATGTCTCTCCATCTTCAGCATTTTCCACCCCATCGCCAGGGTCTCCACGTGAGGGACGAAGGGGACCTTCCTGGGGGGCAGGGGAAACAAAGGGTCTTGGAGAGGAGCTGGAAGGAGGATACCGGGACCACCGGAAACACGCTCCTCCAGGGCTGCTGGCAAAGTGGCACCCTTGGGTCTCCCTGGGGTTAGTGACTTCAGGGTCAGCAAATAAAGCCTGGGGGGTTGTTGGTGAGGTGAGGACAACCACGAGGGTTTGCGGCCAGCCTGCAGGTCACACGGCACAATCAGTCCTGCTTCTCCCTGCCCAGGTCATCCGTCCCTGGCTGGCAGAGCTGCGGTGAGTTGCAGTGAGTTCCCTGTGGGTGCCGGAGGCTGTCCCTCTCCCCGCCCCCCACCCAGATCTGGTCTCGGAGGAGGAGCATGGGGGAGGCTTGGAGAGGAAGTCAGCCCCATCCCCCTGCCACCTGAGGTGAGAAGACGCCTTCCCCTTTCTCACCTCCACAGGTGGCAGTCACACCTACTAGGCCCTAGGCCAAAACACAAAACCACTGTGGCCTCACTAAGAGCCAGTGTCCTGGCTGCTTGCAGCTACAGAGTCCCAGATACCACCCCTGTCTCCTGGGAGCAGAGCTGGGTTTCTGTCCACCTTCTCACGCTCTCGCCTGCAACACCGCCTGTCCTGTCCTGTCCTGAGACGGCCCACTTCCCACGGGGCTTTACTGCTGCCACTGCCTGTGACTCCCTGGTCCGCCTGTGTGTTCCCATCACCCGTGCCAGGCCCGTGTCAGCCACTGTCCACTGCACAGCGACGCGCTGGGCTCTGAGGGGCCGTGGGCCCCAGGAGTTTCAGAAAAGAGCTCCAAAGGCATCACCCGTCCTGTGTCTCTGGGCCCCAGCCCTGGGTGTGCAGGGAACAGACAAGTCTGCTGCTGGTCATTCTCCAACAGGAAAGGCAGGGAGAGCGAGCTGTCTGAGAGGAATACGCAGCAGTGACCCGCCTGCCTTCTGAGCCCCCCCAGCATCGGCAGAGGACGCGAACATCTGATCCTGCTGCACGGAGCGTGAGACTCAGACACTGGTCCCTCCAAGGACGGGTCGGAGGGGCAGCAGCCTTGACGACCAACCCACCCAGTCCTCAGCGGGTACCAGGTGAGTTCAAGCGTGAAAGAGGAGGTGTGCCAACACCGGGATGGCTGTGAGTGAAACCTGACTCCAAACGAGGCTTTGGCCACCTTTCTGGGCCCCAGCCAGACGTATGGCAAAGCCCATTGTTCTCAGATGAGCTAAGGGGCCCTTGCC
This sequence comes from Macroglossus sobrinus, assembly GCA_004027375.1. Lineage (NCBI taxonomy): Eukaryota > Metazoa > Chordata > Mammalia > Chiroptera > Pteropodidae > Macroglossus > Macroglossus sobrinus. Next base: position 9,826 of record PVKZ01005445.1, on the reverse strand, counting down.
AGCTACGAATGCGCAGTGAGGACGGCTACGATGAACTAAGTACTTACCAGGAGCCACGCGGGTTACACACACGGGCACAGACGGCCTGAAGGGGCTGGAGCCCGAGGGGAGGGCACATCCCCGGGGATCCTTTCACCCAGTGACCCCGTGAGGGCCAAGTGTGCGCCGTGCTCCTGGCCAGGCACCAAGGACGCAATGAGACTCAGCCCCTCTCCCCAGGGGGTTCATCATTTGTGGACGAAACAGAAACACAGGCCAGAGAAGACGAAGTGGGAGATGCCACGATGAGGCCTCAGCTACACGAGGCTAGCCGTTGTTGTACGAATTACTTAAGTCCCCTAAACCCCGTTTCCTCATCTGTAATGTGGGGATTAATAATAATACCTAAGGGTTCGGTGAAGACCAAGCATGGCAATCTATATCCAAACGGCTTACCTCAGGATGAATAAAAATAAAATTAAGTAAATGATGGTGCTCACTCTTTTAGTGAACCCCAAAACAGGTTTCATGCACAAATTTAAAGCACAATAACTCCATGTATTTCTTTTTCTCATGCACACGTCTTCCAAACACGCAACCCTTACTTACAAGTTTGCAGTCTCTAACCTACACTTGATTCTTTACTGGACGGCCACCAGGGTGACCATGTCATTTATCACCCAAGCCACAGTACCGCAGAGGGTGGGGGATAAAAAAGGAACAACTAATTATTCCACGGAGACAACGAGGTAAACCAGAGGCACCGTTCCGAGCACACGGAACGGCTGATCCCTCGGCCCCTCATTCACGGGCCGATGTCAAGGTCAGCAGCCGTCACTATGCGTCCTTTGTGCCAACAACTCCGACCGCACGCCCAACCGCACTCCAACCTGGATGAGTGCCAGCCACCGCGCCACCCCATCCGGAAGTTGGTAAAGTCAATGTAAAGTCAAAGTCACCCCCGTGCAACCCAACCCCCCAACACAGCTCTTCTCGAAGCCCAAAGGGAGGAGCCAGACCCCGGTCCTGGCACCCGGCACCTGCCACCCAGCACTTGCCGGAGACCCGCTGCTGCCGTCTAGCGAGGCGGCAGCCGTCCTGCCCGCCCCCCGGCGCTCCCGCGCGCGTACCTGAGGTGCCCCAGGCTGTAGAAGCGTGACTCGCCGTCCGTGGAGCGGACCACGTGCAGCGTGAAGGTGGGCCGCAGCTGCCGCAGCTCCAGCAGGACGATGGCCAGGTAGTGGATGAAGAGCAGGGCGTCCACGAGGGAGACGGCGTATTGCACGATGCCCTGGTAGTTTCGGTCCCGGGAGTCCAAAATGCGGACCCCATAGAAGAGCCAATAGGAGACCACAAAGAGAAAGACGAGGACCAGCAGGAGGGCGCGGAAGACCAACACCCGCGGCACGTCGGCGCGCGGCCTGCGCAAGAACAGCGCCCAGGTGCCGATGAGCAGGATGAGGAGTTTGAAGGCCACGGAGAGGAAGAGGCCCTCACAGATGGTGCCGCAGGGCTCCAGCTCGTCCCGCCACAGGAGCGGGGGCAGCAGGATGAAGGCGACGGGCGTGAGGAAGACCAGCAGTCCCAGCACCGCGGCGACGGTCAGGCCCAGGTGGCGCCTGCAGTCCAGCCCCACGCTGTCCTCCAGGTCCTTGCTGATCCTGGCGATGTCCTCCTGCGAGATGCTGTGCTCCGAGGTGCCCGTGATGGCCGTGGTGGTCTCGCCCCAGTTGTCATCCTGCCGGGGAGGGAACAGCGGAGATGCCGCACCATACGCGGCGGGTTACTCACTTGGAAAAGCCACAAAGCAAGCACGTGGGAGACCCAGTGAACGTGGGGGTGGGGGTGGGGGTGGGGAAGGGCCCGCCCCACCGACCCAACTCGCACCCACAGGCTTCCCAGAAAAAACGGAAGCTGAACACGTTAATCAGAAGCACTTTCAACCTCAGAGGTTTTCACTGAACATTTTCAAAACGTATCCTATACTGGCCTTTTCAAATAGAACGTGATTTAACCTCTTTGTGTGTCTGGGTGACTCACTACTACTACAACACTCATTCTCATCCACTGCGCTGGAATCCCTCCCCAGAGAGCTGAGGTGGGGTCTGGGGCTATCTGCCTGCAACAAACAATCCGCTGTCTGTCAGACTAGCACGTGAGAGCTCACCTAGGGCCTAAGAAGAAAGCCCTCTGCCTCGTCTTCTCAATCCACGGTGGGGTTATCAAGGCTTACAAGCAGGCCCCACTTCTGGGGGCGTTCTCAGTGGCTCTGAAGAGCCAAGAGCACAGCGAGGGGACTTCCCACGGTATGTGCAGTTAGGACACACTGTTTGTAAGACCCATTTAACACACGTCAGTGTCACGCGCTCCTTCACACTTCTTACCGAACAAGCTAAGCAGATGCAAACGTCTGTGGCCACTTGCGTTTCAAAAATTCCTCCCCGAACGCATATTCTCATGACACACGAACGATCGAGGGCAAGGAATCCCCGAGATTGTTATTTATGTGCCTGTCTTTTACTCTCTTGCTTTCCCTTTCTTGCTTTCGCTCTCTTTTTAAACTCCGAGGTACTTCCTGGTCAGAGCAATTATGGTCTCTGTTTAACAAGATCCAGTCGTGAGACTTTTAAACAATTTTGCTATTTCCCTGGCAATCCGGACTGCATTCCAAAGCAACAAGAGAGCAGGGAGGCCATGGAAAGAAAGCTACACGGAGTCCAAAGAGGTTCTGCCTGAGAGATCTGAGTCTATAACTTGGAAAAAACAGTCGGACAGAGGGGGAAGTTGGGTGAAATTAATGTGTAAGACACCAGCTTGGGAAAATCCAGTTTAACAGCTGAATCGGTAAGATGAAGCCTCTCACAACCAAACAAAAATCTCAATATTCAGGATAAAAAAAATATGATTTCTGACATGTTCAGGCGATGGATGGCAAAGGCAGGGGTGGTGGCAAAGGCCCTGACCTGTAAAGAACTAGTCCTTTGACATGGAAAGTTACAAGTATCACATACCCTGAGAGAAATGGCTATTTAAGACAATCATTAGACGCGACCAAGACTCTCAGCTACCGCGGGTAGAAGCATAAATCACTCCTGAAAACTGGTCTGGCCGTCTCATATAAACGTAAATATATACTTAACAGCTCTAAGAGCCAAAACCAGTGCAACCCAAATGCATAAAAGCCCCAAACAGTGCAACCCAAATGTCTGTCCATCAGGAGAATGGATAACACACTGCAGAATATTCATAAAATGGAATACTACGCAGCAAAAATAAAAAGGAATGAAGTGCGGAGACACACCAAAACATGGCTACATCTCCAAATCATTATGCTGAGTGGAAGAGCGTCCAAAACAAACAAAAGAATATGATTCTAACTACGTCAAATTCTGAAACAGGCAAAACTGATCTACAGTGGCAGATATCAAAACAGGGCCTGCCTTGGAGATGTGGGGGCGGGGGGGGTGTGTGGAGAATAGGAAATGACTGGGAAGAGCACGAAAGAACTTTCTAGTAACAGAAATACAGTATCTGTATGGATAGGAATGAGTTGTGTGGGTTTATTTAGCTGTTAAGACATCATACTGTACCCTTTAGACCTCTTTGTTTCTCTGGGTACAAATTTATTTATTTTTAAAGAAGAAAAAAAATCATCAGCAGGGGAAAAAATAGCTATAAATTCAAAGACAACTTGCTTTGATATAAGGTGAGTTCACAGGCTACCTACTGTGTAACACATTTAGTGAAGGCAAATGCTGGACTCCATGTTTTGTATCAGGCTTAATATTCAGTCGATAATTAATGCTGAAATAATTCCTACGAGGATCTCCTAGTCATTTTGTCGGCCATTACATGGTGCTGATTTAGCTACTCGCCTTTTTTCTTGCCAAAGAGTTGCTAATTAAATCCCCTGTCCCTTTTAAGAATGGGTACCTAGCTGTGCAAAAAAAAAAAAAAAAAAAAAAAAAGCAGCCGTCCAAAGGGCCCTGTCAAGGCTGGAGGTTTCTAGAACAGAAAGAATCTAAGGATCTAAGATCCCTTCCTCCAGTCCCCTAGATTTTCTATGAAGAAACTGAGGCCCACCAAGGGTGTGCCCACCCAGGGCCGAGGAAGACAGCTTCCAAACTCCTGCCTCAACACCCTTCCCAGCACATGCCCTGGTGTGAACGTCGACGGCTTCCCGTGTAGCTTCCCACGCGCTACAAGCTGCAGGGACACTGCAAACAAGAAACAGCTTCCCGGTGGGCCACCAGCACCTCTGGGTGCCCGTGCAGAAGGAAACTGATTTCCAGCAGCACCGTGGGGTGGTCCGATCGGAAGACTGGCCCCTTCTGCCCAAACACTCAGCCGCCCAGCCACCCCTCGAACCTTCCCACGGCCAAGGCAGACAGTGCAACGGGAAGGACTAAAGACCTTCCCTTGTCCCTGGACACACCCCACCCCACATGCACCCCGCAGCTGCCGCCCTGGGTTCCAAGAGCACCTTTCTGCTCTGAGAAATGCCAATTTTCGGTCCATCCATCATCTGCTTATAAATGTCTATATCTGTGCGTACACACAGATATATGCCTATCCACAGCCCTGTATCTTTACAGCTGTGTGTGCCTGCATCGGTTTATTTGGGGCCGAGTCTGGACATGCACGTATTTCAAGAGCTGTGGAGAGCGTGCAAACGTGTTTGCGAGGACAGCTCAGATGTTTACCTAAATCAGGTGGGCTGCCAGCCGGCTGGGACCCTGGGAGAACAACCCACACAGTGGTTTTTTTTTAAATTAATGAATTGTCAATACAGTTGACCCTTGAACAACCCTGTGCACAGTCAACAATCTATCTGTGACCTTTAACTCCCCCAAAATATGACCACTAACAGCCCAGTGTTGATCAGAAGCCTGACTAACAACATAAACAGTCGATGAACACACATTTTGTAAATAACATACATTATATGTTTCTTACAATTAAGTTAGAGAAAAGTTATCCAAAAAAATCATAAAACACATTCACAGTAATGTACTTATTTATTTTTAAAAAGCTGCCCGTAAGTGTACCTGCGCAGTTCATATCGTGTTGTTCATGGGTCAACTGTATTTAAAATGTGGGTGATTTCCCATAAAATCCTAACCTCTGGGGTATCTTAAACATTGCAAGACCCAGGAACACTGAATTCTTGAACAGTGAGAAATGTCTGGAGCTGAGGCGCTGACAGAGGGAAACGCATTCTCTGGGGTGCCACGGACCCCGCCCGGCACTCCATGCCACGGCCTCAGAGCACTACTCACCCCCGAGTCCCCCTGGCATATGTCGTCGGCCCCTCTGTGGTGGCTCAGGGCCTACCTGGTCCAGCTCCGTTTTCCTACCAGGTGTCTGAGTGCACAGATCCCCAGGTTCACTGCGAATGTCTCTCACTCTTCCCCACGCGACTAAGGATTTCTGGAGAGAGTGTCCCTCCCTCTCTCTCTTATCCCGTTCCACTCTGAAACGCGTCTCCAGAGACTGCAGCCTGTAACTTTTCCCTTCTCCGCCCTGTCACGGCCGTCCAGCCCTGCTGGCTTCTTCTCAACACCAGTCAGAGCAGGCCCACCAATCCCACTTCGGAAGAATCCACAAACTAGGCAACGGCAGGGCGGGCTGTCCTCAGATCATCGACAAACCACCCAAACCGCGGGACATAGATAAACTAATTAACATGCTGGAAAAATAAAGATAAAAACCCAAGAGAGCCTATTGCAACAAGACTTAGGAAAACGTTTACGGAAAGGGGTCTCGACTGAGCAGCGCTGCCTTGGACCCCTACCTGAACCTCCTCCGTCTGGGCAGAGTCATTTGCCAGCAGGGGCTCTCCGGTGGGAGCCTGAATGGTGACAGATTTTTCTGACCCTCTGCCATCTTTATTCCGGGGTGATTTGTGTCTCTCTCTATTTCTTTCCCTGAAAAAAAAAAATGATAACTGGTTAACACATATATGCTATGTTAATTAACTCTCATCAAAATATAATACAAATTTTATGAATTTAGAAAAATTACACACACACACACACACACACACACACAGTGCTAGCACCCACCCGTCACCTCCCCCTTCGCGGAGTAAGCTGGCCTCACCTCCCCGTCAATATGCTCTTTCTGTCATCCCAGGACCCGAAACCAAGACTGTCCCTCCTGCTCGATCAACAGTGATCATATTTTTTGAGAGTCTAAAACTGTGAATTTTAGAATTCCTGTAGCGAAGCACATATTTATTATAAAAGTATTGCCTGGATTTGGTTATAATTTGCCTAAACTTATTTTCTAAGACCTTTTATTTTATTTTATTTTTTTATTGAGGCAACACTGCAAAATATTTAAGCTTTGGTCTGTCCAAAAAAAAACCAAACAACAAAAATCTAGGACACATTGTCACCCTACACCCACCTTTGGACAAGCAGAGAAGGAAGGAAATTCTAAACCAGCATGGAGAATCATTTACTTCTTACTCTTACCAATTCAAACTAAACGTCATTCCCACAGGCTCTACCTGAACCCAAAGACACTCGCAGAAACAAACAAAAGCTGGGACAGATGACACTAAGGGAGGTGCGTGTGCGCGTGCGTGCGTGCGTGTGTGCATGTGTGTGTGTACGTGTGTGCGTGTTTCCAACATCCCACAGGCTGCTGCATCATTTTACTCCATATAGACTTCCCGGGAGGGCTTCCCAGGGTGACCGTGAAAGCACCTGCCAAGGGTCGATCTAGAAATTACAACAGGAACCAATCGCAGTGCAAAGCTCAGAGGCCATAACCTGAGGGGACTGGCACTCCCACCCGCACACTGTGAACGGTCCGCCCAACCAAAGGGGCCCCTCTGTGGCCAAGAGTAAGTTCCCTCCACCCCCCGGTCCCACGGGCCAGCTCGGCATGGGTCCTCCTTCCTCCAGCCATTTACCCTCGCTCCCCAGTCTCCCAGGCACACAGTCAGATCTCAGTTCTGCTCCTCCGAGACGTAAGGCCGTGTACAAGTTATTCAGCCTCTGAAAACCTCAGTTTCCTCACGTATGAGACGGGGGGAGTGGGGGCGGGGGGATGATACCAGCACACGGATAACGCATGGGGAGCTCAGTACTGGGGTGTGCTCAACACACAGCGGCTGTTATTCTCACTGTTACTATCTGTCAAGGGCAAAGAGTGGTGACCGGTCTCGGTGAAGCAAAGTGTGTGTACCCTGCAGAAAAAGATGTTAATAGGAACTATCAGCACAGGAAGCCCCTTCCCCTCCCCCAGGAATCTCCTATCCACCTGCTGTCTAGCTAACAAAACCACACTGGGGCTTCCGGTGGCCACTCCTACCTTATCAGTGCCTCCCTAGGATAAGCAGGGGTTATGGCTTTGAAAGAACAGAGACTCAGTGACAGCATCTCTGATCTCCAGATGACTTATCATTACGACCTGGTATAACCAGCAGTCTAGAACCAGGCAGGTAAGGAAAGATTAAAGAAATCCCTATCCATACCAACCACCCCATTCTCCTCCCCACCCCTATTCTCAGATGTCTTTACTAAGAACTTCATTATATTTCCACTCAATCCCAACAACACCCTCATAAGCCCAGTATTACGGTCCCTGTTTTACAGACGAGGAAACGGAGGCTCACAGGGGTTAAGCGACTTCGAGAAGTCACAGAGAGTGGCAGGGCGGGATCTGAACCCAGATCTGCTCCTGCCGCCCCGACCCACACCTGCTGTGCCGCACGCCCGGCTCTGAGGAGCCACTGGAAGATTCTGTAGCATAAATAATGCCTAATGCTCATCCAAACACCCTACCCTTGATAAACTATCAGCGCCAGGAAACATGTCTCTGAAGCCACCGCTGGGAGTCACGCACAATTAGGCTGGGACCTCGGACGGCACGAAGCGGTGTCCCCAACACTCTGGGCTGCCAAAACGATGGCTTCTGAAGGACCCACCGCGAGAAACGACAAGCAGCGTGGGCGCGATCTCCCTCGTGCCCGGCCAGTGTCCAGGGTGAACTGTTTAGACTGAGTCCAGAACCACTGCCCCCAGCCCCCCAGCCAGACCCGGGAGCCTCCTCTTCGATCTTCCTGCTCCCACTTTTCCCAGCTGCTCGCACATCGAGCCCTCTCTCTGCCCTCAGCCAAGTCACATGCTCCCCCAACCCATCCATCTATTCACCAGTCCCACGGGTCAAATCCTGTGACAGCACAGATTCCACTGGAAAGCAAAATCCTTTCACTGAGTGCCAATTCCTGGAGCCTGGACACGCCCCAGGCGGAGAGCAGGCGGGGAACCACCCAGGGCTGGACACCACCTCTCTAGCACCCACCCAGCCTGGCTCTTGAAGGGCCCAACAGCACCCAAAGGAGAAGAGACAACAGCCTAGCAATTCCCCTGGTACCTCACACATCTGAGGTAAACCAGATAAGAGAGTTATCTGATGACTCCAGGAAGGTTCCTCACGCCCAGAGCCAGAAACCCTAACCTAGTGCTTGTCAACGCTGAGTGAGCAGTGTTGGGGATCTAGGCGCAGACTCGCGGGCGCCACCCTCGGAAAACTCCTCTGGAAGGGAGACGAGGGAATCTGCATTTTCCCACCCGCACCCCAGGGGAAGGCAGTCCACGGACAGTTCCCCAAGGCCCCCCAGCCCAAATGCTCCCTGGACGTTGGCCCGTATACAGCAGGGACCCAACCACGAGAGCCCCAAGTATAACAGCCAGCTGGCCAATGCTGCAACATCCCGTGGCTTCTTCATTAAAATGACACTCAGTGAGTGAGGCTGGAAGAGAGGCTTGGGACAGCACACCTCGGGACCAAGGGACACCCAGAGCCAAGTGCCTCCCCGTCCTGTTGAGTGAGGGGCAGAGGTAACGGTCATCCTGTTCACCCAGACCGGGCTGTGACTCGTGCCGTCCCTCGTTGAGGGGGCAGGAACCGGCACGCAGCTCTCACACGGAGCACTGGTCCTGCACGGCTGCTCGGAGGAGGTCGCAGTCCGACAAAAACACGACCCAGGGGTGCTCTCCAGGTTACGGGGCCACGAGCCACATAAAGCCGCAGGTCCCCAAACATTCACCCCACAGCGCCCAGTGCCGTCCCTCCAAGGGCGTGCCCAGTGCCCTCTGGGAGAGGGGTGGGGGAGACTGGCAGTGTCTAGCAGGACAGAGAGGAGACCAGGGGGGTGAGGCGACGGAAGCCCTCCCTGGAAAGGGGTGTCACAAACACGTGTGCACTCGGGTTGTCTTTCCGACCCTGCCTGGGCGGTCTGGATCGCCTGTGCTGGCCGGTGTGTCGGCCGCAGGTATCCTCACCCCTGGGTGTGCTTCCCCACACCCTCTGCCCACGTGGGGGAGGATCAGTGTGTCTGGGCACATGTGTGTGCAGGCAACAGCACGCAGGAGGCCGGGCACGTGTCTGAGCCCGCACGTGGGCACGCACACATCCACAGAGGCGACTGTGGAGCCAGGCCGCCGGGGGGGGGGCTGTCCGTAAAGCCCCTCTCGCCCCCGCCAGAGCCCCGTCGACGCCCCCCGCGTTCCCACTCGCAGGAGGCGCTTCCCAGGAAGTCTGTAGCTGTTTCTGTCGCTCGCGGTTTCTGTTTGGGGAAAGCCGGCCCCACCGGTTACTCCTCCCGTTCCTCCTCCACCTGCCCTTTCTCTCTGCCGACTGCTGGAGCCCAGCGGCTGCTTCCTCTCCTCTGGCACGGACCGGACGGGGCGTGAGGGCCGGGCCAGCGCACGCTGCCTCTGCGGCAGCCTGGGGACAGAAGCGCCAGCCCCTCACCGCTCAGGCAGCGCTCCCGTGGACAGATTCGTCGCAGGAGTTAAGCCCTCACGTCTCTCTCTTTGTGCCCCTTCCC